>JBCJKH010021032.1:0-11285 GCA_039877255.1 Loriculus beryllinus | reverse complement strand
AGATACTGGAAGGCTGCTATGAGGTCTCCACACAGCCTTCTCTTCTCCAGGCTAAACAGTCCCAACTTTCTCAGCCTTTCTTTGTATGGGAGATGCTCTAGTCCCCTGATCATCCTCGTGGCCCTTGTCCTCCAGAAGCAAGGCAAAGGTTCTATGTTAAGCAATACCAATTCTCTGATCATGGGACCATGCTCCTGTTATCATGTTGAGAATGGGATTTGCAGTAAATACAAATTTGTAAAAAGCAAATACTGTGGAGTACTCTTATGTTAGTTGCAGGAAATACCCAAAGACTCCTTAGGTCAGATATGGTAAAGTTTATTTTTATTGCCCCAAGTTTTTCTTTTTTAAAGTTCATGTTGTGAAAGGATATCCTGAAGAGCAAGTCCCTTGTTTTGGAAAGAATTATAATTTGGTCTAATTATACCAAATCAAATTACTTTGTTCAAGTCATTGGTCAGTCAACTGATAGGTATGTGAGCTAAAAATGTGAAAGTTTTATGAAATAGTGTCTGAATTATCAAAGAAATGCCTGTGGTTTCAATCATATTAAAAAATGACAGGAGCTGTTGACCACTTCTAGGACATTTCTCCCTCCTACTAGTGGAGTAGTGTTCTCTTTTAGTGAGTAGTTGAACACTTTCAGACCCATTAGGTATCTTATGTCTCTTTATAAATTATTTGGAACACCACATTTTGAAAAATGAAAATGTACAGACATATAAAAGAGAGGAAAATAAATTCAATAACTGGGCTAGATGAAAACCTAATTTGCTGAAATGTACATTCCATGGGAATGCATAAAATAATGAATTTTAATGACAGAAAAGTCTGAAAAATAATTCTGATTTATACACTGGAAATACTTAACGATATAATTTTTAAAGCTAGCATTAAATATTAAAGTAGTAGTTCAACATCTTTCCAAAACTTAATCCATGTTGAAGTATATTATATGTCTGTGCATATATATGCAAAGAAAGACTGAAATATGAGATAAACATTTAATGCCATGTAGGGATGCCTGTACTGGCAGAACCCATAGACATGCTCTTATGAAAAACACAGATGGGATAATTTCCTAAATACATGATCAAAAAAAGACCCAGATAACTTCATAAGTTCACAGTGAAGAACACTTTGTTCAGGTGCAGTATAGAGAGAGTCGCACCTCTTTCCCCTGTTCTGACACTACCAAACATTGCAATTGGATTTGGTAATCTGTAGAATAATTAATATAAAATATAAAGTTTATTAAAAAAAAAAAAAAAAGAGAGGTCCTGGAATATGTACAAATCAGCTGCAAAAGTTTCTGCAATAATTTTTTTAATGTATTTTTTTAATGAATTCATTACTCATTTCTCTGAAATGAATGAAGAAGATGATTAATTTTTAGGAATAATTCTTTAGCTTATATTTTACTTTGCCATAGATCTAGCTTCAGAAAATTCAATGAGTACACTATGGTAATATCTTGGGTATTAAATTAATTCAGAGATGATACTGAAAGTCATGCCATGATTTTATAAATTTCTGTCTCCAGGAAAACTATTGGAATGATAGGATACTAATTATTTTCAAAATCTCTCCTTATTTCAATTACCTTTATGTCACATTCCTCCAGAAAATCTCTTATAGCACAGAAGTACTTTCTTAATAAACTGAAAAAAGTATGGGATGATTTAGTCTTCTAACAGGGTTCAGGCAGTAGAAATGGAGCCAGAATTCTTGCAAATCACATAGGAGAATTCAGCCCTAGTGCTGTGAGAAAAAGCTCTGCAATATAACTATTAACACCTAAAATTTGACTATGTCAGGTAGTAAAATCCAAGTGCCAATCACTCTCTCTGAAAAAAGGCAATATCTTTTTTTTCTTTTTTCATTTTTTTAAGTTTTTTTCATGGTCACAGCTAGATACTTGTTTTTTTTTTTTTTTTATTCTTCTTTCCTCCAGTTTCTGCTTTTATTTAAAAATAAAAAGAAAATTGGGAGGTAATACTTGCAATTAAAGTTATTTTCTTTTTTTTCTTTTTTTTTTTTTTTTTTTTTTGCACAATGAGAACTTTAATTTCCTCTCACTAGGTGTTCTCTTAGGATTTTTCTAAGGTTATCTGGTGATGTTGTTTTAAAGGAAAACATGAGAGGAAGGTAGAAAGAGAAAATGATTTCTCAGTTTGAAATAGCTGACTGTGTATTATACAATGTCATTCGACTGCCTGTCTCAGGTACAGACTCTCCTGTTCTCTGTAAGCAGTCCACAGGACAGCATTCTTCAATGAAAAGTTGAAAATGCTCTTTAGGGCACACTTCAAGCCAAATACAGAGGACATGGTATCTCTCTCCTTCCTTTGACTGCTCAGAATATTTCAAATAGTTACAAATATATATATATATATATATATATATAACTACACTTAAATATAAGTTTAGAAAAAAAATCTTTGCACTATATGCTATTTGAAAAGCGGGACCTCAGTCAATAGAATGACCAAATACATTTTAAGAAAGATTTATTTGGGCCATAGTTTGGGATTTAACTTTTGCAGTTTTCCAGGCCTGGAAGTTTCAGTTTTCACAGGCATTAAAATTATTCAAGTCTTTTACTTCTTTATGATTAACATGATTGTGGAATTTTTCTTAAAGGTAAAACCATAAAGAGAAAATATTTTCCTTGAACTTCCCAGGCACCAACAGCAGCAGGCTCATCTTTAGAAATTTCAGTTGAGAGACATTTTCTGCAACTTACAACCCCTTCAAAACTGAGCATTGACTCTTCAAACTCATTAAACATAACTAAGCTAGCTAGAACCACTCAAATGATAATATTTTCATGAAAAATATCACCAAGTTTCTCTTCTCTGTGTACCTACAAGTGTTCAGCTTTGGCTATACCAGGGTCTGCGTAAAATAATTCACCTTTATCCAGAACCTTTTATGAGTAACCAAGGAGTTTGTTAATTGCAGGGTCACTTTTGATTGTAAAGCTACCACATATAAACTAAGAAGGAACTTTGGGCTGTCTCTCAGAGACAGTGCGAGATTTTTTTTTTTTTCCCAGGAGAGACTTACATTAATTCAGGAAGGAATTAGTCATTTAATAGATCTAGATTGTCTGCCATTCACTTATTTTCAGCTATGGATGCAAACGCATAGCTTCAAATAGTTTTAACACTTTATAAGCAACTGTCACTTCAGCATGCATTCTCCCTGTCTCCTTACATGTGCAAAAGCTGTATGTATTATATCCAGTGATATGTTACATAGAGTTTGAGAGGATTTAAGTTAATTAAAAAAGGTAGTCAGGATCTGTTACATTTATAATGAAATCTTTAGATTGACAATGAAAAATCATTCTGCAGAAATCCTAAGACCTCCACATAAATTAACTTGGTATTTATTGGCAGAACAGTGGTATAATCTCATTAATATTTGCAAATTTCAATTACATGGAGGGCATGAGCATGTTAAGTAGTCACAGTTTTCCATTATGATTGGAAAAAACCCCAACATTTTATTAATTTGCCATCTAATTTTGAAAAAGGTGAAAGTGTGATGCTACTGAGAATGATATATAATAAAGTGGATTATTTTTGCATAGGTGTTACATTATTTTCTTACTGTGACATTGAAATTCTGGATCTACTCTGGGAAAGAGGAAAGGATAAGAAAGCATAGGTCATTCTTCATATAAATGAGGAGTTGAGATGGATCACTTAGCATGACGAAAGCAAGTAACATAGTATTCACTATTCAAGACCTGAACCTGTTGGATCACAATCACAATTACAGTTCACAAAAAGAGGACCAACTCTGTGCATTTTCCAGGAGGAAGAAAAAGGCAATGGAATGCCATTTGGATTTATTTTTTTTTTTTTCAACAAAGATATACCCAAATGAAAAAGTAGACAACTAATCAAGCAGGATAGTTTGATGTGAGGCCTCTGTCCTCACAAGGAGCCCAATCAGAGCTACCAGAACTCTGAAAAGAAGTGTGTAAACATGAAAAACCAGAAAGACATTTTTATATACTTTTACATCTTCTATGCAACTGATGCTTACAGATATTAACAGAACAATTTCTATACTGAAGTAAAGGATTATTTGTGAAGTTGTATACTTTTATTTTTCCATCCGTTTTGTTTAATAATTTTAATACTAATAAATAATAAAAAGGAAGAATAAATAAATTAATAAATGTATAAATAAAATATTACTGTTACTTCCTTATTTGCAGTATTTGGATCAAAACAATCATCAGAATCGTTATCTACCTCAATTAATGAACAAACAAACCCATCCAGTTCCTAAGGAGACAATGACTTTAGATTAAGACAAGGATAAAATAGAACCCCTGAAGCAAATCCTGCCCTCCTTCTACTCAAAGAGCATCACACATCTAGCACAAAAGCAACCATTCAGCCCCAGAAAGAATAGCTTGCAGATGTCACTGCCAGGCACAGTTTCCTATCAATCTAAAAATAAGACACACAATCTTAGGAGCATTCTAGAAATTCTTTGCTAACTAGCAAAGGGCTGGACACATTCAGAAGTTAATAAGCCTTTTCCAGCACAAGGTAGATGAGCAGTTGTTAAACCATCTTCCTAGAGCTTGCTGGAGCACTTAGAAAAGACTGTGGCTCATCTTGGAAGATGAAAAATCTCTTTTTCTCACAGTCCCAACACAGGGCATGCTGCAAGGTTTAACTGTTGCTGCCATTCTGCTCCACAAAGCACAACAGTGAAACACATCTGTTTTGGCATTCTTCATTAGTTGTGACAAAAAAAAAAAAAAAAAAAAAAAAAAAAGAGAAAAAGAAAAAGGAGGTTGGAACCACAGCTTCATCACCTATCATGGAAGATGTCACTCTGTCTCATCAGGGTGCACAGTAGGAATGGATCTGGACTCACAGTTCCTCGGGGGGAAGATGAATACATTTGGTGGCAGCTGGTAGAATAAGGAATATATTGAGCTCATCCTTTCTTTCCCTCTGGCTCAAAAAGACCTCTTCCCAAAGGACAACAGCTCCAGTCAAGCGAAGTAAGAAGATGTGCTTTGAGCTGGGAACTGTTTTCAGATTTTCAAAATTTTATTTCAATACAGAGAAGGTTAGACCTAGCATGCCTCTATAAGCAAGAGAGGGTTTGCATGAACTGGAAAGGTACATTTGCTCAAGGCCTTGCTAAAAACTACCTCTGGGTATCTTTTATCCTTAATGATCAGGCAGAACAGATGGCTAACGGGTGACAGTCCCTGCCTGGAAGCAGTGGGGTTTATTTTGTGCCCAAAAGCTGGTCCCATTCCATGGCTGGATGCCCATCGCAATCTGCAGTTTGGAAAGGGTCTGAGTGTGAGGGTAGGGTCAGACTGAAGGGGGCAGATAGTAGACAACCAGAGGAGACCAACGGATTGGGCTGGACAAGCAAGGGACATTGGATTCATTTTGCAATAGAAGAGACCACAGCAGAAGAAGCTGTAAAACACAGGCGGGGGGCATGAGGATTGTTCCATCATGGGAATCAGTAATAATACAAGTAGAACACTGAGAGAAGAAACAATACTGAATAAGCTACATAAATACATAAATCTTTGTCAAGACAAAAAGTTAACAATCTTATTTTTTCTTTAGATACATGTAAAGGAATGGATTAAGGAATGCCATTGATTATAAAATAGACCTATATCTTTCACCTTTTCTAATTCTAGATTATAAACGGATCATTTCCTATATAGGTTTCAAAATAATCCACATTTTTGAATAGGCAGTCAACTACAAAATTAGCAGTGCAGAACAGTTAATTCAGATGCAAATATGGACAATTACAGTAACACAGAACTCATATATTTAGCAATCTATGGGCCAGATACTCAGATAATGAAAACTGAAATAAATGTTGGTATATATAAATTCAGAGATTCTTACTTTGCATTTTCATATATTCAGTCTGCATGTCAGTGTGCTATTAACTGAACTAAGCTTAAAATTCTGTATGCAGTCTTATAATTTTTGAAAAGGGTGGCCTTCTGAGGATAGTTATTTAAAATTCAGAAGGCTGCCCAGAATATCAGAGTAAGTTCAGACTTAGTGTAATTTTTCAACCTGACCCCAAAGGCCTACGAACTAAAATGCCAGCAGATTAAAATGCCTTTTAAGAACCATATTGCACTAAGTATATGTATGACAGAGTTATATTTTGAGTTATAAGCAGGCAGTATCACTTTTGAAGCAGCAGTTAACACAGTCAGGCTAGAACAATTTTGCTCTAGTGTGTGCCAAAGAGCTGCAGGACCAGGCTAATACAGGAGCCTCCATTACCATAACAACAGCTTCAAGGTTAGTTCTAGGGGGTCAGAGTCAGGCCTGCCACCCGCTGAAAGCAGTCAAGAGGAAGATACAGTTTTGGCCAGAGTAACATCTGCTTTTTCATAGTTTATAGGGAGCTATTGGCACCAGTACGACATTGTCACAAAATGTGTCATGATCTTTCTCCCTGGATGTCTCAACCTAACATCTGTTCACAGTACTTTTTTAACTTAGGCTGAAATATTTAATAGAGACACTTATTGCCACAAATGACCATGTTTGTATAACAAGACAGTCTGCAAAGAGATTTGCAGTGCTATGTTATAATTTTTGAGCTTTATCCAAGAAACAGGCTGGACAAAAAAGCCTCATATTTGAAAGGAAGGCACCTAAAGAAATCTCAAACTCATGGTAAATTTTGTGTCTGCCCCAGATTTCAGAGAGGCTACTAGTTCACTGTCCCTTTTCAACTGTTTGGTGAGAGCTCCTCTTCTTCTTGACTGCATGACTTGCATTCATACATGGAGAGCTACCATCCCTACAGAACAAACTGAAGAGAGAGAAGAAATAAGGACAGAGGTAACAGAGGCTTTGCATCACAGCAGGATGCAAGGAGAAGGATGCTCTTCAGAGCATTAATTACAGCTGTAGTTAGTAGTTATGCTTCAGCCAAACCCTAAAGAAGCTCCAGGCTAGGTTTAGATCTACTTATTTAACTAATACTTTTTAACTATTACTGACAAATAAGTTAAACCTTTTAGAATGCACTCAGTTCTCCTTAATCACTGCACCCCATACCCAGTGATAAAATGCATTTATACTTTGGTAAGGGTGTGTGCAATACATATTTAATAATTAATTAAAAATCAGTATCTACAGGTGCATCATAAACAATCATACACCCCTTTCTCAGATTTTTACCAAAGGTGTTTAAATACCAGCTTTAGTCCTATTATTTTTTGACATATTTATGGAGTGTCATATTACATATAATTTTCCAAGCATGAAGAATTTTAGAGAATTCAGTGATTTCTCTAAGAAAGCAAAATAAGTGATATGCATATCATCCCAACTTTCAAACAAAAGCTAAGCTCAATATCCTGGTACACTTCCCTGAGTTTCTATTTTCTAGAAAAATCTTCACTTATTCTTTGGTCAAGCCAAATACCTCCTACTGAATAATGAAACTGATGTTTGGCTTCTGTCTATTTATTCTATTTATCAGACTCAGGTAGGTTTTTTTTTTTTTTTTTTTTTTTTTTTTTTTTTTTTGTAAGTTGGGTCCATCACGTTCATTTTATATGTACTTACGCAATAGTTAAATCATAGTCCTTGAGACTCCCCTAAGAGATATCCTAAAAACATCACTTAGGGGAAGACATGGCTAAAAGATTTATGTTTGTCCTTTCTCCCATTAAATCAATGCAGTTTTCCAGAGCCTTAACTGAAAGCATTGTCCAGAGAATGGCACTGGGACATCATGACCGTCTCCTTGAGATTCAGTCTTACTGCATAACTGGGGTCATAGAATTTGGAGGCAATTATTTTACCATTGGTAGGAAAGTATTTTCTCTCTGCTAGATAACTTTCCCCTCAAAGCACTGTAGTCTACATCTGCAAACCATGAACCACAAAACCAGTACTGAAGGATTACAGTGAGAAGTAGAATTTCACTTAGACCACATTTTTATTTACCCACATTTTATTTACCACACCCAGAATAATTTTCACTTTTTGAAGTTTTTTTTTATCCTGCATCAGTAAAAGAATCATAAAACCTGAAAAAGCAGAAAAAGATGAAGAAAGAGAAGATGACTTGCAGATATTGCAAAGAATGCAAGCGTGATGCTAAATAACACGAAATAAAAACCTGCGATAATAACCACTATATTGTATTTTTCTTCATAACTAAATGAATTAGTTCACTGTCATACAATTAGTTATCAACATTGTTTCCAACTGTCCTGTGCAAGGGTAATTTTATTTAGCTGAGAATGTCTGTATTTTAAAGCTTAAAGGTGTTTGATTTCTGAGATTACACCCTAAAAGATTTGTCATGATTTTTTGTGACATACAGAATACTAAATATTCTAGATTTTTGTCTCCATTTGTATTCTCTGACAAAAGTCAGCAATGCATCTTCAAGAAGTGCTTGTACCCTCACGTCTCTAAACCAGATTTTTCAATACTTTGCAAAATTCTGTCAACAAACGCACTGCAAATAGCTTTCCCATGTCAGCAATTTCTGGATAAACTGACCCAAACATTCAATGAGAAATTTAACTACAAACAAAGAAAAGTATGCAGAAGAGTAGCTACTGTTTTCTAAACATTTTACCAGGTTTAAACCTTCCACTACTTTCAGAACATTATTACATATATCATAGTTAATGACTGCCTACAAACAAGTGTTAAGCCCCTTTTGCATTATTTGTCAAAAAGTCATGCTGTGCTATAGCAAAACCACTTATATCAGTGGAGTTCATTCCTAACAAGAAAAGTGAATAAACACTGTCTGTGTATTTGGAATCATACTGACCTAAACAAAACTACATTTACACAAATGAACTAAATGGTGCTATGCCCTGGAACTATTCTTTTTTATTGAAACATCAAATCTCAGGGAAGTCCCTAACACTATTTTGGTCTTGACTACTTGACCAGTAGTTTCCCAAGGGATTCCTGGGCACAACTAGGGCAGTAGCCCAGCTTGAGGACTGTTCCCAAGAGGCAGTCTAACTGCAGCCTGTACTCAGGAGGCTGAGGGAATTTAACCATCTGGAAATGGTGATGCTTTTCTGGCCTTCAGGCTAGTGGGAGGCCTTGCATCATCCAGTTTATTCATAAAAAAATATAGGCAAGAAGCATAAATGCAGCTGTAACAGAATAAAAAAATAAAAAAATCTAAGCAACAAACACTCCCAATTAGTCTCCCAAGAGTAACTATTCTCAATTAATCTCTCATTATTACTGGAATAAAAGAGACAAACCCTGACAAATCTGTTCTCTCATGTCCCTGGGGATAAACAGAAATGAGTGGCCAGCTTCTGTCTACCACCATGCTGGGGATTTACACTGTATCTCCATGCTGTGCTTTCCATATTGATGCAGTGCACTGGTGCTGATATACATCCGAGTCTAGAGGCAAGCTGTCTGATTCATAAGCACTACTTACTGATACATGTCAGGTCACATAAACAACACGTATTCAACTTAAATTCCTGAAACAGTAGACTAAGTAAATTAGACTTCTTTCCAGCTGGCCACTAAATGTCTTTTAAATCTACATCCTAAGCCTAAGTACAGTTCAGTCAGAGGACATGTCCTCTTAGAGTTAAAAAAGACACACATGATTTCACACTCACTACTTTCCCTAAGTTACAGCAAAGCGACAATTCCTTTTTTCTTTCTATTCTCACGCTAAGTCTGCCTCAATGAATGAGTTATATTCAGGAATAAAACAATAAGCAAACTTTCCAAGAAAGCACCTGGTTACCTTTCCAATATTTTCACTCTATCCGTTAGACCAAAACTATGATCTACCCAATGGTATGGCTCTAAAAACTGAGTATTGTCTCCATAAGGAAAAATGTTTGAAGCTTTCAAAAATTGCTTTTGGAAGTTGCAAAAGGAAGTTAAAAATCTTAAAACATTAAAAAGAAAAATATTTTTATTAAGGAGAAATCAAGAGTCCTGTGTTAATAGTTTGAGAACAATCTTCTGGTTTTGATTTTTCCTTATTTTTACAAAAATCACCTTAGCAATTAAAAAAATATGTTAAATGATAAAAGGACACAGAAAAATGTATGAAAATCTGTCTTTTCTACAGATAGAGTTGGTTTCAAGGAACTTCTATGTCTAAAAATCATAAATTTTAAAGAAATTTCAACCAGCTTCAGGTTTTTCATGAGAGCTGACTGAAAGTCTTCAAAGACAATATTTTGGTGATGAAAAGTTTTATTCATTCTGAAATTACATTAAAATATGGAATTTTCAAGAAATATTTCAATATTTCAAGGTGACAAATGAGAGGCATTAATCAGATATGTTTACTTTATGCAAAAGAGAAATTTATTTGAATGTTTAGAAATACTTTTCTTGCTTTTTCTTTTTCTTTCCCCCTCTTTATCTCAGCGAAATTCTGTTCCGCTTCCCAAAAAAAAAGCATAAAAGAAAAATAACATACATATCTTTAAGCAACTTGTATGCTATTTGGTTCTGAAACAAAAAGCAACATATAAATTTTGCTTTGTTAAGAAGAAAGATGGAAAATCTGAATGACAGATAAATCTTTTTCAATTCATTTTTGTTAAAGAAATGAACTTCTGTTCAAGTATAATTTTGGTAAGTAAAGTTTTTGTCATGAAATTCATTCTTTGTTTTTCTTGCTATTAAGTTGTGTAAGGTAGAGGTATACAAAACAGTCTCTAAAGCATCTGCACTGTAAATACCTTTGTTATACACCAGGAGAGAAGAAAATTCAGTTACAACACTGTAGGTCCCATATAAAAGGTAGGAAAGTGATGTTGATTCATGTTCACCTGCATCTATCACACTAGAAGCCAGGGAGTAGCCCTGAAGGAACTGCTGGGAAAGCAACCACAAAAATTAAATATGCTCTTAGGTAGACCTGAATGGAAGTCTGGGTTTTGTTTTTCTTCAGTTGCTTTTTGACGCACAGGTTGTTCAGCTATGAAGGAATTTGAGAGGATCTGGTTCAAGACAGTCTTAAAAACCTGAACGTGCACAAGTCCATGGGACCTGATGAAATCCATCCGTGGGTCTTGAAGCAGGTGGTGAATGAAGTTGCTAACCCACTGGCTGTCATATTTGAAAAATCATGGCAGACAGGTGAAGTTCCCGATGACTGGGAAAAGGGAAATATAATCCCCATTTTCAAGAAGGGGAAAAGGGGTGACCTGAGGAATTACAGACCAATCAGTCTCACCTCTGTGCCTGGCAAAATCTTGGAGCAGGTTCTCC
>JBCJKH010021018.1:0-17681 GCA_039877255.1 Loriculus beryllinus | reverse complement strand
CAGGATGTTTACAATAGATTATTCTTCTTGAGCTGTGTGTTCCAGCTGGAATACAGCATAGGTTAAATGGATCATAGAGGCATGTATGTTTATGAGTATCATGCCTAAACTGACAACAAAGTACTGCATATAAATGTTACTAAATGAAAGGGTTCAGCTTGACTATCCCCTTCTGATTGTGGCTTTTCTGAGGAAGAACTACATCTCTCAAAGAAAATACCTGTTTTATATTACAAAACACAAGTGTTTGATGTAACCTACTCTGTAGAACACTTTATTGTAATGCCTGATGGGGTGGGAAGGAAAAATCACAGTGCACTAGAATAGATGGGTTTTGGCATGGGATCAGTCAGACCTTTATTAAAAATTACAAACAAGTTCCTCCTTTGCTGAAAAATGGATATAACCTTTGCTAAAAAAAAAAAAAAAAACAGAAAAGGTTTATTTGCTTATTCTTTTAAAAGGAATAACAGCCTTAAATTCATCAAACGTGAAACATTCTAGAAAATTCTCTAGGCATAATCTATCTCAGAGTACTGCATTATTCAAAGGTTGATGTCAGGCACTGACAATGAAGTGAAACCTCTGCTCAAATGACATAGGGACGGTTGTCCTGAACAAACTCTGCTGACATTATTCTCAGCCCAGGAACTTTACACTTTTACATATTTGCTGAGGGACAGGTGATGCCGAATTTCCTTATCTGTTTAGAGGTAGAAGGAAATAGGAGATAGCAGGAAAGTCATAAAACAAACATTGCATCTCAATACTATGAGTATTTACAACATCTTAACTAAAGAATTCATCAAAATAAGCTGCTAGAAAAATACTGTGGGGCAAATGATGCTGAATCCAGTACAAGATGGCCTTTTGTCTTCATAGATCAAAGAGACTTCTGTGTCCAATGTGGGGTGAGAGGAAAAAAACCAACAGAGCAATGATTGGGGAATTAGTCTGATGTTTAAAAAGGGATTATGCTAATTTGAAAGAATATGAATAGAAAAATTTTGTTTTCATTTCAGTCAACGGAAATCAACCTGTGTGTAAAACTGCTAGAAACTGGGAACACTTTCTTGTGACTTATTTAAAAAAGCGAATAACTTTGAACACTGAGCATTGCAGATTCATTCAAGGTAGCAATTACGTACAATTAAGAAGTTTTTAGCAAAACATTGGGTTAAGTAGTTAAACCACCACTCTCAATGCAGACTTAGGTTTGAAAACTTGCAGCCTGAAGCCTTCTCCTTGAATGTTTCAGTTAATTTTGTTTCAAGCACTGCTTGTTTTTACAGTTCTAGAATTGCGTTGCCTTGTTAGTCAGGATGCTTCACAAAAAAGAAACTACATCTTTGCTGCTCATGTGTTCCAGGTGTCCTGTAACCTTTTGTTTGCAATACAAGGTGACAGTCAGTGCTGTACAACATTTTAAAGTTAGCTTTAACACATTTTAAACCAGCTGTTAGTTCCTAGGAAATAGTGTAATCCATCATCCTCTAGTTGGTTTAAATATACACATCATTTGAGGTCTATCCTATCAAGCAATAATTTCATGGAAGAATCACTGAAAGGGTGAATTTGCAAAGAGAGCAAAAATGGAAGTCCTCAAGGCTACAAGGTTTTATTGGAACCAAGTCTTATACTTGAATGAGGGGCAAAAAGAGGGTAAGATTTTAGCCCTTCTAAGCAGTGATCGTCTGTGTTCTACCAGAACATTTTCATCCTCCTGAGAATGTGAATAATACAAAATCTCCAGTAAGTAGTGATCTTCATCTTGGCATCTTTGCGCAATGTAAGAAATGGTCTTTATGAGTTTCCATGAATCACAAATCATAATTTGTGATAGTCGTGGCTGTAATAAATTTTCCTCAAATATTTCATATCATAATTCCCCTTTGAAAATTAGATAAATGAGAGGGAGCATTTCTTTCTCAATGGTGAAATACGTCCTTGCTTAATAGCTTTTGTTTTATGTTTGCATGCTTTAGTCCTTGACTGTTCATAGATTTTCATCATTTAGCAGAAATACATAATCTGTGAGCTTTTTAGAAGGATAGCTCATTATTTAAGTCTTGCTAAGCAAGAAAGTCCTGTCTTAAATGTCAAATGCTGTTCTGAATAATGATTGAATGTTGTAAATATACTGGTTTTATATCTTTTTATCTAGCAATAAAATTGGCAATCAATAATCAGTATTTGGTCATAATCTGCCTCTTGAAGTGCTCAACTGTTCTTGTTCTTTCCACATTATATCTGTATTTATCAACCAAAAGTTATTCTCTCCCATTAAGCAAAACTCTACTGCATTGTTATATGAAAACTTTTTATTGCTTCATAGGTTTTGGTATTGCTTCACTGGGAGATTAAGTATTTTGACTAGTGGATTTTAGAAGTCTGGGTATGTCTCAGTTTGTCCCAGCGGCCTTGGTTACAGGAGCACTTGAGTTGACAAAGAGCTGTTGAAACAAGTTTGTTGTTTCGATTGTAAATACAATTTTTTGCTTTTTTATTTTTTTCTTATTAAGTAAGTTTACCAGAAGAGCATATCTGAAGATCTAATTACATATCCAAAAGGTACTACGTTATTTACAGTACAGGAAAAAAGCATTGAATATCTGATCTAATTCATAGGAAGCAAATTCAGAAAAGCCCTAATTAGTCTGTGTGTTTAATTTTCTGTATTTGTCACCTGCTTTCTAACGTGTATACAGTTCCCAAATTTTAGACACCGATTATATACATTTTCTTCAGCAGGAATGCAGCTTTTATTATTAATTCTGTATTTATGTGTTACTGAGTGTGCTGTTGCAGAACAAGGCTGTGGCAGTTTCTATTGTAATACATCGCAAATTAACTTGGACTGCCGTTCTTTCTTGCACAGCATTTTTCAGGCCTTATTGTTAGAAAATGTAATTTGGCAGTGGACAGTATCAAAAATAGTAAAATCACTTCCAGTTTTGTAGCTTTTCTGTTAGACAAGTATTTTGATATCACTGCCACCAAAAGTAAAGTTTGAAAAGCATTTATAATTATGTGTTCAGTTGCATGAAGTTTGAATAAATGTAATGATGAATCTCTGGAAGTCTCTGAATATTGCAGGGTCCACAAAAGCTTCTTGTTGTAGAAGCTTTATAAAATGCCTGCTTTTTGTTTCATAAATACTAAGCATTAAAACTCTGTCTGTGTGACTGAGTGCTGTGATAAGGAATCAAAGGAGCTTTTTGATCATAAATTTTCCTCTTTAGTCATAATTTGTAAAATAAACTTAGGACTAAAGCAAGAACTTTGTAATTGTACAACCCCAGATTTACATATGTAGTTGCTGTTACTTTTACAAAGTGTTCCTCTACTTTCCTCTTGAGTAAATAATGTAGGTAAGCCCAGTCCAGTTTGGGCCATACACCTGCTAAAGTCTTAGAAGCATTGTCATAGTGAGATGAGATAGCAGGATTGTTTTCCTTACAGAAGTGATTTTATTTCTTACTGTCTTTGTCTCCAAACACTTTATTTCCAAGCAGCTGAACAATTAGCTGTGTCTTTTTGCCGTCAGGCACTTCAATGCCTGATCCAGAAGCCAAGACCCACCCAGGCAGTCCCAAAACTGGTGTCCATACTTTGGCACTTAGAAAAGGTATACAGGTTGTATAAGTAAATGCAGATGCCCAGAGTTGGCCATTTGTAAAACCTGTATTATCTATTTAATTTTTAATCCAAGATTAATATGCTGATTTGTTCGGATTTGTTGTTTCAGTGTTGTGCAATTTTTCATATGGCTTTCCTTCTCCCTTTCCTTCTTGAGGATGTACTTAAATTTTGATGTACAACTAGTATACTTTTATCAAATGGAAGGCTAGGATGATAGGTGTTCAGCGAGTACAATAGGTTCACTGCTATGTAGTTGGTAATTTTCATAAGATCAAAAAGCAGAACAAAAAAGGGGCAAATGTGTTAGTTTTGATATCTGAAGGGAAAATTATGTTTATGGTATATGCTAGTATATACTTACCTTCTAAGCCTAAGCATGAGTCACGAGTGGCCTAAACAACAGACTGAAAAGCCAAGCAGGTGGAGGGTTAATCTCTTTACTTTTCTTGTATAGAATAGAAGAGGATGTTCGTGCTTGGGTATAATACTGTAAATGGGACAAAGCAGAGGAAAATAATAGATATGGATACAGAAATGGTGGTATTTTCTTTATCTTTGAGTACATTAAAATTCATTTGCATTAAGTATTATTTGGCAAAGCTTATGAGCAAATTATAAGCTGAAGTCATAATGCAGATGCTGAAGCTTTTTTTTTTATCGTATGAAGAAGGAAAATATTAACAAGGCTGCACAGTTTGCTGAAGATTTGTTGACTTTTGCTAAATAAACCTACCCACAGAGTGCATGGCCAGCAAGAGAATTATTGGAAGAAGCACAGAGCTAAGGGGGCAGCTAGAATGCAAGAGCAGTAGAGCTGTGACATCAACTTGCTGATTATAAAGCATAAAGAGGTAATGGACAGAAACAGAGGAAGGATAAGGAAAACAGAAATAGGTAGCGAGGCGGAGTGTGGATAGGTCAGGCTGATGTGTGGGATGTTCAGAAGGAGTCTTCAGACTTTGGAGAAATTGAAGAGAAAGGACCCGAGAATTACAATAACATCAAGAAAATGTTGTGTCTGGAGTTTGTGTTAGGAAAGACTGAAAGGTACTTTTCCGTTCATCCTCTTCTGTCTTCCTAGAATTAAGGTACCAGTTGGGTACCATGGCGATAAAGGCAAAGTGTAACATATGACAGGATCAGTTTCCTTTGGCATAAATCAAGCTAAACCCATATTAAAATGGTGAGCACCTGTAATGAGACATCTTAGAGCTGTTAGAGGAGGAGGGCAAAAAATGCCACACTCAACATCTTGTTCAGGGTTAGGTGATAGAAAAGCATTATGTTTAACGGCTGTTGAGAGCATTTGTATAGAAAGGACTCTTGGGTGAATGGTCATCACTGGAATCCCAGGGAGATTAACTAGGGATTGAGTCTGGCAAACTGACAAGATCTCTAAACTTGAGAAGCAGGAGAAGACTACAAAAAAACTTGTCTAATCTTCCTGCCTACAAAATCATAAAGAGGAATGTCAAGTATACCAGGATAAATCAAAGGAAAATGCTAACAAGGGTAGAAATGGTGGTACTGATAAGAGCACAGCAAGTAATCAGGTACTAAAATAGCAAAAACTGATATTTTTGATAGGGTTTGGTCAGTGGGAAACAGCTGGATGCCTAGTCAACAGTGGGACAAGACAGGCCATTAAAATAAATCTGTGATTGTTGATGCAGTCTGTGAAACAAGATTTTGTGCAGATGAAAAGTATTGGGGAGCAGTTGTGACTGGAACATTAAAACTGGAAATGCTGTTGTTGGAAAAGATAGGTAAAAAGAAAAACGGTGCAGTTGCACTGTAAATTACTGATATGGAAGGCTGGGAAGAAGTGAGATGAAATACCATGGGTAAAATGCTGCCTGTGAATCAGGACTATTTTGAAGAAGATGTTTTATTGGGGCCATTGATGTTAAGTTTGAATATGGACAGGCCGATCTTTAGTGTTATTGAGGGGAGAGATGAATAAAATAGTTGCTGCACTTACAAAAGTGGGATGCTGTTTTCAAGAAGATGGGTTGTGGTTTTCTTTATAAGTAATGAGTATCTTGCTCTTTTCAGAAGATGGGCTTGGTTTGGTTTTTTGTTTGTTCTGTTGTTGGTTGATTGTTTTATTTCCCCTCAATAAGCTTGGCTTAGGAAATATATAGTTACAGCTTTACATAATAAGGGATATTTATTTGAGAAAGTAAGTAAACTATTCCATCCAGAATAAAGAGGGTGAGAACAGAAGGAAGGATGGGAAGGTCTGCCATTTACTTACCTCAACGCAAAAAGTAGTTTGTGATTATACTTAAAAAAGGGATGATACTTCAGACCTGTTGGATGATTAACAAATTTAAAAGCTGTATTATGAGCTGGTTGAGTAAACAAATAGCATTATGTTGTAATGCAAATGATATCTCTGGCAAGAAACCATAAGGATGTGACAGTATTTGTAGAGACTGAGTACAGAGATAGGATCTGGCTAAAAAGCAAAAGCTCTGACTTTTGTCAGCCATTGAAGAAAAGGACAGTTAAAAATGTGGAGATGATAAAGAGGTTTAAATTCAGACAGGCTCAAAATCAAAGCTGATACTTATTATCAGGACCATAGTGATGTTACAAGTGTTGAACATAGAAGTGAAGCAAGGATGTGCAGTGGGAATGAATATATGGAAATGTCATCTACGGTGGAAAAAATTGTTTACAAACTTCATGCACTCAAGTCATGGATAATAACCATCTTGAGTTTGATTAATAGAATGATTAGACTGAGGTTGATTAGTAAAGTGGTAAAAACTCTGTGATCATTTCAAATTCACACAGTATACAAATCCCAAGCACAGGCTACCAATTGTACTACTTCATCTTGTACCAGAGATTTGAGTGTGAGGTTGGGAGAATAAATCATAGTTCCTATAGCTGTCTTCTCCCACTTTCATGTGGCAATAATGTAGTTATTGTTCATGGTATAAAATTTCATCAAAACCATCGATGGTTTTGCTGTTTCCAGTTGGGGGATTAATGAATCTCTCTGTACTGAGTTTTTTGAAGAAGTCATTATCCATGGCAGCTCAAGCCTTGGGGAACGTGTGTGTAAGGTGGTAGTGGTGTGATCTGTTAAGCTTAATGTTTTTAAATTTGTGTATGGAAGAACTCATGTAGAGTTATGACTTTTAGTTGATTTGTGATGTATTTCTGGTTTAATACTTCCAAGACAGAAATTTGAGGCTTGAGTTAAACTAAGACACCAAAATCTTTCCACCATGTTGCAAATATTCTGTATTTACAGAGAAGGTTTTTTACATGACATTTATGTTGAAGATTATTAACGAAAAAGAATGCTCATTTGGCAGTGTTTTCTTGTTCACTTTAATAATTTATTGTTCTGCAATTAGATATTAGCTGTGTAGTAGGGCTAAGATTCTCATTTTCTTGCCATTATAAAACCCAAATTTTATTTCTTCCAGTGTAATTCAGAAACATAGAATTCAGCAATTTTTAGTAACCTATTTTCTATACTTCACTAGTAGGCAGAGTTATCAGCTTATTTTTTCAACATACAGGAGAGTGCATAAACCATGGATTTTAATATTGTCTAAAGTTTATTAGCATTTACTTTTTTTTTAGGGAATGTGCAATATTCATATGTTCTACCTAAATCTGCAGGGTTTTTTGGAACTCAGAACAGAGTACAGTGTTTTGGGAAGGGGGAGAATTTTACTTGCTAATAGTCATATTCTCCTGCAATTTCATTTTCATTAGGCTTTTCTGCTTAGGAGGTGTAGAAAAGATGCTGCCACAAATTTTCCAATAAAATATTATGCTTTTGAGAAACTTGTTTATTGAAATACAGTTTTTCTTTTGGAACAATAGAAATAATTTTTAAAAAAAGCTGAACCAGGAGCAAAATGTATTGATTGACTTAAAACATTTTCTGCCTTTCATCTTCCTGTTCTCCTCAGAAAAAATTCTGCAAGACATTTTTAGGATTTTCTGGCTTTGGGCAATTATTATTTTTAAATTTTCCAACTGCAGTTTACTGCTTTGTCTGGTCTTGTAAAATGATTACACAAGGAACTGGAGAATTTTTCAGTTTAATTTTTGTTGCAACAGAATATAGAAAAATGTGCTTCTGCATAACATGAGGGCATTTCAGCAGAATTGAAATTGCAAAATATAGTTTGTTATACGGTTCATAGTAAAGTAAAATCTGTAATTAAATAATATTACCTTAAAGATTTTATTTGAATCTGACTCCTTTTGGATTGCTTGGAGCTGTGTAAAGGAATATGATTTTATTAGTCTGTCCCTTCACTTGCTATAAATTTTCTTGGGATAGGTTTATGGATAATCTGTAGGAACCGGGCTCTGGAGATAATTTTATGAAAGAGAATAAGATTGAATATTTTAAATATTAACATCAATTAGGAAGTTAAGCATTGATTTAAAGACTATATTACTGCTGTGTGTTGTGATTTTTTTTTTCCTTATTAAACACAGCCACCTAATAAATCTCATTAACATCCCCAGCAGTTACAAGATGCTTAACCGTTTAAATCACGACTGATTATTTCCATTATTGATATAGGTTGGCTAGCCAACTGTTGGGTTTAGAAAAAGAGAGAAAGAAGTGAGCTTGTCCAATTTTTTCTTTTGTTTGGGAGTCTTTGCCTTCATTTTCCATGCTGAGAAAATTCTGAGAACCTGTCTATCTCCCTCTATAAATCTTTAACTGAGAGACCTGGGTAGGTGAATCATGTAAAAGCAGACAATTTAATATTCCCTTATTTATATCTCTGGATTTGAATTTGCCAGCTTAGTGATGACTGGCATTTGAAGAGGGTTCTCCCTAATCTTGAAATTTTGAACCAACTTTCTGACCGCAGCTTTAATATTTTATCCTTCTTGCTATTATATTTTGATGTAAAAACTTCATTGTTGATTTTCAGAGCAAAAGTTACTGCTGAAGCTGCTGCATTTTTGCTGTGTGAAAGTTACCATTCTCTTTCAAAGAGCTTTAAAAGTAGACACTTCAACAATCCAAAGCTCCACCAAAAGCAAAACAAGGCACCTGGATTCAATTGTACTTCAAGTCACAATAATTCTATATTAGAGCTGTGTTTTCAAAAGCATGGTCCATTATAATGTGTTTGTCTTTCTCTTTTTAATAAGAATTTTCATGTCTAATGCACGTCAATACTGTCTTATGGAAAAGCTAGCTAAAGGATTGAAATGCAGTAGGCTAGGTCGTTTTAATATGTGACACAGTGTTACATTGCAAGTATTGTTTGGGGATTGTAAATTTGATTCTTTTTACTGTTACATGTACTTTGAAATTTTAATATTTTCAAAGCTTTTTTATTATTATCTATAATAAAGTTTTAACATACATTTTTGTTAGATTTTCTTAAACGGAGTAATAAAACCACTCTAGTATAAGCTTACTGGTGTTTAGTATCTCTTTAATATAATTTCTCCAGTATGTCAAGGATACTTAAAATCCTGAATGCTTTGAATTTTATTTTTTCAGGTTCATTAAGTCTTAAGAAAATACTAAATCAGAATATACTTTGCATTTACCAGGCACTTGCAGATCAGTTTGAAGATGTGAATACGTCAGTATCTGAACGCATGAAGATTTTCTACTGTTGTCAGGTGCCTCCACATTGGGCCATACAGGTGTGAAGCAATCCCATTTCAAGCTTTACTTTAAAAGTCTGTGGTTCTTTTTATTTTTGATACTGCATGACTCCAAAGTTAAGAGAGTGTGATAAGATCTTGAGTTGAAACACTGTAGAAATAAAGACATAACCTAACAACACACCAGGATTTTTTGGTAAGAAATCACGTTCCACAGTATTTTGCATTCATTTATCTTTTTCTGTCATGCACAGAAGTAATTGCTTGAAGTGCAATTCTTTGTTTTGCTTTTTCGTTCAATAAAAAAAAACAACAAAACTTGCAAGCTTCCAACATCTCCTGTAAAAATAATCTTGAAACTATTTATTACTGTTTAACTTATGCTACTGTTATTTGCATCTTTAGCATCTTTGGGATGACCACTCATCTTGGGTTGTTTTTAGGAAGTGATGATGGTCAAAGTAGCCAAATTAGGAGTCAGAAGTACACAGAAGTACTCCTCAAGTGAGGAAAGTTTTTATTTTCAATACATTCTCCTTTTCACTAGTACTGACCGTGGTTTGTTTTGTTTTATTTTTTTTCCAAAACTACACTGTTTATCTTGACAATAAGCTCTTTCTAAAACAGAAATCTACACATTAGAGTCTTGTCTTGTGATGTTGTATTTAACAGTTTGCATTACGTGCCTTCAGAGGTGTTCGTGTTGATTACTTTTAATGGTGTTTTTTTCCTTTCTAATTTCTAACCTCAGTGCATGCTGCTTTAACTAATCATATCTTCTCCTAGCATTCTCAAATTATTCCACACAGTCTTTCAACAGGTACGTAGTAAATGTGATTTCCATTTCCCCTAGTCAGAGTAGCACTTTTCAATCCAAGCCTTTTTTCTAAGCCAAAGATAGAAATAGTAAAATAGGGATTTTTAATCTTCCACTGGAAGATGACTGCAGTCTTCTAGTAATGAAGAGTTGTTGCCTATATAAATTTTAACAAATATGGCAAAGTAAATTTGATAAAACATGCATGAGGTTTAGTTCCTGATACTGGAAAATGTAGTTTTTTTTCCTAAGTGATTAATATCAAGACAACAAATAATTTCTTCGTTAGAGATTTTCAGAGTTCTTTCTATATTTTTGTCAAAGAACTGAGCCAGTTCTCAATTTTTCTGACTACCAATCTGTTCCTTGGATTTGTAGAGATATGGAACCTAAGCCTATGGAGAGAGGTCCATGACATATGCAGAGAAATTCAGGGAATCCATTCAGGGTCACCAAAAACATTGCAGAGGTTCACTCTATGGGATCTAATAGCATAATTAGGTGTCCTTATACAGAGTGCTCTAATTTGTTTGTGCAAACCAAACTGTGTATTTGTCACACATAGAAAAAGATGAAACCTATATGGGATTTTAATTTCCTTTTAAAAAACAAACAAAAGACCAAAGACAACTTTTCAAAGTCATGAAAACATACCTTGTTTATTTTTAAATTAAAAAGATTACTCATTTATTTTCATAAGCAGACTGAAATAATAGTAGAATGTTAAATAACAAAGAGGCTGCCATATCTGTGATGAAAACTCAACTAGGAATTTGAACCTGAACTTAAATATAACGTTGATTTGACTGAAAAGTAGCACCTTTTTGCAGTGGCTATGTGGGGCTGTGATTTCTCACAAGTAGCTGACAAAGTCCTGTTAGAGCCTTTCTCTCTGTATGTATTTTTTCAAAGGTATAAATTGCTATGGAATAGTGGTTTTAGAAGAGGCTTTAATACCCTCCTTCAGCCTTTGTTTCTCACACTCAGCATTCACAACCTCCTGCTACAGCTGCTCTCCAGCACATGGGCCATGTAGCTCGTTTAAGGGGTGGGAGTTCAGCTCTGTCAGTTCATCCTGGCTATGTCTGCTTCCGTTTTTTGCATTACATCATAAAGTAGTTCAAAGTAATTAAGCTACTGACGTGAACAAGAATAAGATAAAAACACTGTTCTACTGAGGGCTTATTTGGGTTTTTTGGAAGTATTTACAATGTTTGATGCTTTCAGCTTGAAGTTTCAAGAGAATAATTCCATGTTCTCTGGTACTTGATGATGTCAGAAATGCCTCTAACATCTTCTAAAAATGTAAAAAATATTTACAGTATTTTTTGAGTTACCTGGAATTTCTTATCTTTTCCAGCGTCAGCTTGCAAGCTTACTCTTTGAGCTGGGATGCATCAGCTCTGCCTTACAGATATTTGAGGAGCTGGAAATGTGGAAAGATGCAGTAATCTGCTATGAAAGAGCAGGACAGCATGGAAAGGTAAGGAAAACAGTCTTTTTACAGCTTGTCTTGAAATAGGGTCTGGATTATGAAGGACTGTCTGGCTTCAGCTGTCCATTCAGAAAAGACTTTCACTTCTACAGGGATATCATGAGGAAAGTCTGTTTAGAAAAAATGGGCAATGACATGTCAGTCTGTCATAAACTATGAATGCCAGTTAAATATATAAATATTTGGGGTAATGACCTCATGAAGTAGAAATTGGTAAATAGGAAATAAGAAACAAAAAGGCTGTGGTAGTGATTCTTCAAAATATTGAAGAAAAACTAATGCAGCAAGGTGTAATGTGGGCATTTCAGGAAGGCTCTTGTTCTCTGGTGCAGTCTCTCACACAGAAGGACTCTAACAGGAACATAAACTATCAAGTATTGCTTTCAGAGTTTATATAGCTTTCAAAAATACTCATTTTCAGACAAAAATATGGTAGGGTTTTGGGTTTGGTTTTTTTTCCCTTTCTTTTCTTTCTCTCTGTCTGTTATATGATAGCGGTAAATGTACGAATGTGCCTTTATAATGCCATAAGGACAAATACTATGCTTAAACTAATTTAAGTTTATAGAATAGAGAGCTGTAACTTCGATTAACTGAAAAAGGCAGGAATTCTTATACTTAAATGGTTTTTGTAATTATCATGCACCAATGCCTGGATTTTGGTCATTATAAACTGACAAATATGTCTTGCTGGCAAATTTTGTGTCACATTATGCATGCCGTGGGGTAGTATGCTAATATCCCAGTCTTTTTGGTACAGTGGAGAAGTAGAGGTCAATATTTTCCATTTCCTGGAAATTCATTCTGTCCTTGTTACATTCACAAACTGCCCTTAGGGAGTTATGAAAATGGCACTTGGAGAATAGGACAGGATATCTGACACAGCTTAGAAATGCTTTCAGAATGAGGGTTTGTGCTGTGCTTTGAAAAACAGAAAATGCTAAATACTAGGTAACAGTAGTGCTAGAAAAAAAGCTAGCCTCAGACCAAAAAAAGTCAGAAAATTAGAAAAATGTTGCTGTACACCAAGGGGAGTGACTGTGTTCCTTACCAGAAAGCTTTCAGATCATGAACTGTTTGTATTTATCAAAAAATGTTTTTATGTTTTTGAACATGGTAGTTATTGTTTTAGAAGTGCATGAGAATCTATTAGTGATACGTTGTTCAGCGGGTGTTCATGTCACTGAACACCTTAGCGTATCTGCCCAAAAGAACAAATTCTGTTAAATAAAATTCTGCATGTTTTTTACTCACAAATACTTTAATATATAAAACCTGCATTTAAATAACTGAAGAATCTAATAAAACAGCCAGATATCAGCAATATCAATATGTTTGATGAGTACGTACGCATCAAAGTGTGTTCCTACCTCCTAATTTTAGTTAGGCACTGACGAAGAAACAGAAATGTAAATAAGGCTCCACATGATGCACTTGTGAAATACACGGTTCACTCAGTTACAACACAGCTGTGTAGCAGTACAAATTTTGCATAGTAAGTTGTCACTGACATTTAGCAAACTTTTTTGTGGATCTTTTACTCGATAATGGCTCTATACTTACTTGTAAGAGCTCAGAAGCTTGCCTCTAAGTTGTGGAAAGGCTTCCTAGAGGCAGAGTCAAGTAGTGCTGTACTGATTAATGCATAAGCTCCACCAAGAACTTGAGTATTTTCCGCTACATACCCTAGTAGGCAAAGAAGGCAGGTAAGGACTCCTATATGTACCTACAAAATCAAGAAAGAGGAGTAAATTGATCAATGTCAAGTCTATAGTGACTAATGAACAAGCACCACCTTTTATTTAAAATAGAGCCCTCTTTACTGACTAGGGATACTTGTGAAATACTGTCTTTTTAGTTCCCATACCAACCAGAGTAGTCCAGAAAGCAAGACAACAGCCTGAATATTCACTTTCAGATCATCTGACTTTTGAGCTAAGTATTGAACTCCATCTATTCTGGCACAGACCATTCTATGAAAAGCATTGTTGTTCTAGTTACATCCATTTTCAGTTTCAGTTATACAGTTTGGGATTGTGTTTTGGGGTTTTTTATATTTTATTTATTTATTTATTTATTTATTTATTTAGACAAATGTGATTGATAATTTTCTTATCAAAACTTATATAATTTAGATGCAATTTTTAGTTATAAAGCATGCTTATTGCTCACTATCTGTTTAATGGATAATAATAAACCTCTAGTGTTGTATTTTGTGTATATTGCATTACCTATGTGGAAACTCTTCTTGATGATATTTTTTGTTGTTAAGATTTAGGTTTTTTTAATGGACCAGGGTTCTTATCAACTTGTGCTCTTCTTCTGTTTTATCTGTGCTGAAATATTTACATTGGCAATGAAGTCTTGTAAGCTTAGACCAGAGAACATGATGAGTTTATGTTCTTAAATGTGAAATACAATTAGTGTATAGTTAGCTTTACAGTCTAGTGTATGATTAGTACTAGGCACTGCCAGAACTTGGGAATCTGAGCTTCAGAGTTCCCTACAGAGGAATAGCCAAGGAAGCAGCATGCAGTGCACTTTTCACCTCATAGCTGCTGTTTACACAGGAGCATTTCAATCTTTTTTCTTTCTCTAAATGGAGAAAATTACCTTTTGGTGCCTAATGTGGTTCCTGCACACATTAAAGCACCTCATTCTCTCTGATCTGGAAAAAATTATCTTAAAGATCTATTATTCATATGTCATAGCAGCTCATGGAGGCAGAGAAAGGGAAGTAAACTGCCTGCTAACCAAACCCTCTGCAAGTGCAGTTTGTCTTATTAGGTGAGTTTTTTTTAGTGCTTTGACAAGATTAGTTCTAAATTTTAAGTAATGTTTTCTTTGGCTTTCTTTGGAGCACTGTTCCATAGGCATTTAAAAACACTTGCCATTAAGTAATTTTCCTAATATTCAGCCAATCATTTTTTTCTTAATGGGATTCTATTTTTGCTAGCTTAAGATCCATTTAGAAATCTACACAGTGCACATTTGTGAACTTCAGATGTTTGTACACTTTGCTGTTACTTTACTTTAAAAAATAAAGTAAAAATGTGATAAAAAATGCATTAAGTATTTCAGAACCAAGTAAAACAAAGTAGTTTTTCTAAAGATGATTTACCAATAGGATCAATTAATTTTACTGATTGGAAGAAGAGGAGTAGGAGACTGCTTCTAGAGATCATTTGAAGGGCAAAGAAAACATTTCTTAAAGAAACAAGAAAAGCAGTAATAATTTAAATGCAGATACAGCTTTCCTTTTAGATAAACTAGCTATGATAGAAGACTCACTAGTATTACACTATCAAACTTTGATTCTGTGGCAGGCTGTGTTGGACCTTTCTTGGTTCAGGGGGTTCAAACAGACCTTTTCCGATGGAAAAATGATACTGAACTGAATTCTGGATGTTGCATTTTTGCAGCAGGGGATTGAGTTAGAGATCATCTGTGCAGTGTGTTTATCTTTTCAAAAAGCCACAGAAAGCAGACTATCTCTTGTTTAAAAGAGAAACAATAATTTTATTGCTAGAGCTAGGCAGTGCCCTGAGATAAAAAGCTTTTGAATGTTGGTTACAGCCCATGATAGATGTCTGCGAGACACAGTTTGTATCTTCTTTTCCGTAACACGATGTATCTTCTGAATATATTTTATTTGAAACATTTAGATAAATTTATAACTGCATCTTATGTAAAACAGTAGCATTTCCAAAACCAACAGCATGAAAGTGGATGTGTCTTCAGACACAGGGGAATGGAGGTCATTGTTTTCAGAAAAGAGTGATTAGAGAAGAAGGAGTGACAGTCATTGCAAGAATACTTGCTAAAATATATAAAACCCACTGATAATAAACTATTAGGATTGCGCATATGTTAATGGTGCTGATTCTGCATTGCAATGAAGTAGGTGTAAGTTTGATGTCCAGGACTGATACTTGCCTTTGGGACAGAATACACACTTAAGATATAAAATGAGGAGCAAGCTGCTTCTTGTTTTAATGGGTATATTTCCCTTAGTGTGTTAAACCAAAAGCCATGTCGATGTTGAAATGGGCTATTTTACAAACGGTTTGGAACCAGATTCTCTCTAGACTTTCTTTGCTGTGTTGGATGAAGATAGTTTACTTACTGACCCTACCACTTAGGCTTCAGCTGATGGTTGCAAGGTGCTAAAGTGATATTCATTCAGGTAGGTGGTTAACTGAAAATAAATTGTCCCATTATGTGTTGATTTCTCTTTGTTCTTTAACAGGCTGAAGAAATACTCAGGAAGGAGTTAGAGAAAAAGGAAACACCAGGGTTATATTGTTTGCTTGGTGATGTACTTAAAGACCATCAGTATTATGACAAGGCCTGGGAGCTCTCCAGGCACCGCAGCGCCCGGGCCCAGCGCTCCAAAGGCCTCCTCCACCTCCGCAACAGGGAATTCAGAGAATGCGTGGAGTGCTTTGAACGTTCGGTGCAGATCAACCCTATGCAGGTTAGGAAATGATACACAGATGGCTTTGGTTTAGTTGGTGTGTTCAGTTTTGAAAGAGGACACACTTTTAAAAAGGCAGTTCTGTGCACAGTTGTCAAGGTAACAGCTTATTACTATTCTTAGCAAACTTTTAACCATCTACTTTGAAGCCTGGCTAAAAATGGTAACATAATGAAATTAAGACATCGTTTTGCTTTCACGTCCTTCCATACAGCCAGCTCTTTGCCTGTACAGCTCTTCTATTTCAAAAAGATCAAGCAATTGAAAATTAAGACTTATCATCAAATAAATCATGGACAAACGTTAACCAAAGGAGATACAAGAATGCTGTACAGATTTTAATGAAGTTATCCTTTTACCTTGTCTGTTCGCTTTGAGTTACAAGCTCTGATCTGTTTTTCACAGAAATCTTTTTCAGGTGTTCTGGACTGTCCTGCTCTGGAGTCACTGAGAAACACTGTGTTACATTTGTGATGACAGTAGCTTTTATTACATTAATGTATCAAAACTGAAACCACAGTCAAAATTGAGTTCTCTTGATTGAACTGGTAATTTTGATAGATCCTTTGCAAGCTGTTCTGCAGACAGTTTTTGCAATCTCTTCCAGTTTATCAGCCAGTATGTCCCATCCCAGGAAGATCTACCTGTGAAAGGTCTTGAGAATTTAAAGCAGTTGTTTTTGTATATAAGTTGTGCTCTTCATAGTCATTTTCAGTTCCATGCAAAATTAGGATATTCCTCCTTCTTGCCTGCGAAAGGAAGGACTTCAGCTTTAGAAAAATTTCAAGTCTTCCAGCATTTCAAATTGTTTATCATGAAGATTTTTCTTTGCATTTTGGTGAGACATATTATTCTAGTGTATCAGAGTCATGTTCTTATTTAAGTAAACTCCAGGCAACTTATAAACACTGTTAGAATGGAAAGCAGAAATGGGCAAAAATGCTTCCCTTGTTTTTCAGTTCTCTTACTTACTCAGGAAATGCCAGAAAAATATATATATCTTAGATTAGAACCATATTAAAACCAGGAAGACTCCTGTATAATAAAGGGCTGCAGAAGTTTGCCTACAGGGCTGAAAATGTAGAAATATGCTACTGAGATGCTTTTTCATTTTAGGTCCTGTCCAAAGAAAGCTTAAAATCAAAGGCAATGAAAGAAAAATATGCCAGACCATATAGGAAAGTGAACATTTCTTCCTCTTGGTGCTCAGAAAGCTCTGTTTAGAATTCAGATGAATTCTTTCAAACAGATTAAGCAAATGGGCAGTGTAGATTGACATAACAGTGTCTTCTAAAGTCTGTCTGTATTAGAATCATAAAATCATAGAATAGGTTGGATTGGAAAGGACCTTAAGATCATCTAGTTCCAACCTCCCTGCCGTGAGCAGTGACACCCCACACTAAACCATGTCATCCCAAGGCTCTACCCAGCCTGGGCTTCCACACCACCAAGGATGCAGCATTCACAGCCTTGGGCAACCCATTCCAGTGCCTCACCACCATTACAGTAAAGAATTTCTTACTCATATCCAATCTAAACCTTCCCTGTTTAAGCTTTAACTCATTACCCCTTGTCCTGTCACTACAGTCCCTAATGAAGAGTCCCTCCCCAGCATCCCTATAGGCCCCCTT
>JBCJKH010021015.1:6465-16656 GCA_039877255.1 Loriculus beryllinus | reverse complement strand
TGTTACGGACCCATGTGCACCCATTACACACAGGTTATATGAATTACATTCTTCTATTCAAAATCTATCGTCCAAAGCTGGACTTTTCTGTGATGTATTTATAGCTCTCTCTCAAATAAATGTGTGTATATATATATATATATATATATATGTATTTCCTTTCAATGTGGACTTCACCAATAATAAATATTTGTTCAGATGGTTTGGGCCACTTCCAATCGTATAGGCTGCGCAATCCACACATGCCACAATATGAACGTCTGGGGATCTGTTTGGCGACGAGCTGTTTACTTGGTATGCAACTACGCGCCAAAGTGAGTTACTTTCCTTTAAATATTGTTTACTTTTATACTTCATGCATGTTTTGGTCCTCTCATAGAATTGCTTACTCCTTTTTCTGCAGCTTGACCTCTTGTGCTTTTTCTGCTGGCTGCTCCTTCATTCTAACTTTACATCTGAACATACAAAAAATGCATGACTTTGGTATACAAGGAAGAAAAGGAAATGACTTGATGTGTAAAGAACAAGCCCAAACTTTTTTTTTCTAGATTATCATTATCATCATCATCATCATTATCTTCCTTTTTTATGCTGACTCCACTTTCAATTCCTTATTTCTTCATTCTGTTAAATATAATCAGGGTGACCTAGTCTTCTTCAGGTGAGCAGTCCCACAGCAGATCAGACCGTTGATTTACTGTGAACACATGTTGTTGCCCACAAGATGCTTTTGCTGCATAAGGGTATCCATAGCATAGGTTTCCGACAAAGTCCATCTACCTAAGCTCAGTGTCTCCAAATCTCATCTTGCCTCCCATGTTAGGTCCTTCAAAGGACAGCTATAGGCAGCCCTGTATCAAGTAGCTGTGCAGACATGTGTTAGGTTGAAATGAAGAAATTCATTTTCCCCCAGCATTTCCTAGATATCATCCCAAACTTACATCTGGGTGCAGAATGGATCAATAACATGGCTCTGAGAGAAGTTCGATTTGAGGTCTGGTTTGGATCAGTGCTTCATAAGCAGCATGAGCAATGTAAATGGCTGTTTTCTCTGACTCTGTATTAAGCAAAGCCATAGTTCTGTACAGAAATCTAAGTATAATTAATTGAGCATGTTTTCCATAAACTCACAGTGGCACAGGTCCATTTGTGGTAGAGAGCATGCAAGAATATGTCATTATTCTAGCTGGTTTATGAGTAAAAGAATTTTTAAAGATTCTGCAACTTAAAGATAGGATTTAGTAAGAAAACTGAATTCAGGGAAAATGGCCTGTGGGAATCAAATAGATTTCTCTGTCATTTTGTCTTTAACATCTAGTCGAAAAGGGTGATAAGAAATGAATATGAGGGAGCAAAGATCAGGCAGCAGAACTGTATGAGTTTTAGCTCTACAACGTGGACAAGAACTATCTGAATTTTAGCTCTACAACAACAAAGTTTAAAAGAGAAACCCAAATATTACTAATTATATATCTTAATTAAAACAAACAAACAAACCAACTAAAAATTGCAAACTTCCAGAGTACATCTCTCATGTACATACATAGGAAAGGAATGGGTTTATACATTACACATTATTGAAAACTGCTACATTGTTTGTGTATAGGTTAACAATAAATTAATGACATTTTACATTTTCTCAGTGTAAAAATCCCACTGTTTCTCAAACAGCAAACCAAAGTCCAGAGTTACAGGCCTCTTCTCTGGATAAGGTTTTGAGTAGAACTTTGGTTTATAGGTAGTAGAATTGGAGGTTTCCCATCTACTTATTGAACAGTCACAAAAAGGATATTGAGCGGTCTTGTCTGGTTTAAATTCATATTTCCAAGAATTAATTAGATTGAGTTAAGTAGATTTGGCTTAAGAGTCCTTGGGCACACATGCAGAATTTTCTTTGCCAGTCAATAGACTGTGTCTTTCTGAGTAGAGAACTCCTCTATAGAAGAAGAGGGTGAGTATTACAGCTCTGACCCAAGTTATTGAGGTTGGAATTTGGCAAAGATTTAGGATTTAGAACTCAAATAATTTTCACTGATGCTATGTTGTAATGCTGAAAAAAAAAATCTATGCTTCTGAAATCAGGAAAAATATTTAAGGGGATAGCTATAAAGTTTAAAATTCCCTGCCCCTGCTTTTCTAACAGACTCACAGAAATCAGCCATGTGTTGCATAGAAAATGAAGCAGTAATCAGCTTTTTGGGTTTCCGTATCTGTTATCAAACTAAATATATTTCCTGAGCACTGAGTCTGCTGTACCCATTTGGAAGAGAAGTAGGAATGAGAAAATTATTTGAGAGATTCCTACTTTATTCCAAGGCACAACCCAGACCAGGGCTTTTGATCCAATGTTATTGGCTTGGAGGTGGAGGATGAGAAAATGTTTCATAAATAATTGCATTACTCATTGCTATCCCATGTCACATGCAAACTAGAGGAAAGTTCCCTGCTCAGTGAGACATAATATTTAAATAAAAGTCTAATTTTAACTTTCTGCCTACATCATGAATGTTACATGAATCTCTAAAAGCCCAGGTTTTATATAAGCACCTAAAAGTCTAGATGTGTGTTTCAGATGTTCTTAGATATTTCAGAATATCTAAGTTTTAAGATAACTGCCAGACAAGAAACTGCTCAAGGAAAAGCTTGCATCAATGTTTATATTGCCAAGGTCTCATAAATATAGCCCTCCAGTGAAAAATACTGTGCCCCAGGCTCAGAGAATCAAAAATCACTTGGCTGTAGCAAAACCAAGAAAACTGGGACTTTACCATGGAGACTAAAGGATATAAAGTTGACCACTGGCCTGGGGTGGCATGGTCAATGTCTTGCTGGTTTAGGGGAATTGGTAGATCAATACTTGTCAGTAACCTCCAGAAATATATTAATGTATATTTTTGGTAACAGGGCATTTATAGGGTATCGCTGAAGGCAAAACCTCTAATTTCTCAAAACAACTATGTTTAATGATTATTTTTCTTCCTCTCTGACCTTACTAAGCATTCTTTTTCCTTTATTATTTTCAGGGGGAATTGGATTGGAGAAGCACCATATAAAGTAGGAGTCCCGTGTTCAGCTTGCCCTCCAAGCTATGGAGGTTCTTGTACTGACAATCTTTGTTTCCCAGGAGTAACATCAAACTACTTATACTGGTTTAAATAAGTTAAGGTTTACATTATTTTGAAAAAAAAACCCAAAAACCAAACCAAAACCAAAAACCCATGGATGAGTAACAAGAAGCTTGTATATTGAATTTTGCACATATTATATATAGAGAGATATTGTAATAATACTCTGATGTTTTCTTTTTGTATGCTTTTGTATAATTAGCTTTCAAAGTATATTTAGTTTTAACACTTGGATATAAAACTCACATTAACCCTTTTATATTAATAATTTGTTAAAGGAGAGCAAAATAATTTTTACCTTAGAAAGTGTAGCTTCCTGAAGATTAGGCTCTATAAAAATCACATCAAAAGATTAAATAATATTGCTTCCTTTAAAAGATAATAGCTCCAGAAAGAGAAAGATCATTGTTTAATACTGTGCTTTAAAAATGGAGTGTGATGTGAAAATCAACAAATTGTTCTCACACTCTTATTGGTTCCTCTCATTTACACTGGTGCTTTCACCTGCAATGTCAATGGGACTCAGAGCAGAGGAAAACAAATGTGCAAGAGAAACTGCAGGATTACCTACCTCATGCACAACATCTATTTGTTTATGGCATTTGAAGAGTTCAGCACATGGCTGCTGCTATCATCAACAAAGCTGGTGTGCAGACAGGAAAATTAGAGACAATGAGGAACCACACTAGCCAAGATGCAGTGGCTGTTAACTCACGCCTAAAGTCTTACCTGGGTAGAAAGCTACATCACTTTAGATATTGGTATTATAGCACAGCCTAATTCTACCTTCCTGTGTTTCTGAACACAGTCATAATGGCATAATGGTGCTTTGCAGCAGTGTATTTATTCTTGTACAGGAAAGCGAAGATATATACTGCTACAAAGCAACACACATCAATACATGACATCCTTACTGTTTTTTACACTGCAAGTTTGCCCGTATATGTGTTATCCCACTGACTGAAACTCAGACAGGTAAACTTTCAAGAAGAGATCAGATTTAAAATTAGATTATAGGTTTTCCAAATAAAAGACATTAGGCAACTTTGAAACTTCATACAGATTTTTTTACAAAAATTCTCAATTTCTAAAGCAATTGGCAGTGTCCTTTAATATATATTGCAGTGTTTCTTGAAAATATCTGTGTGAATTAATAAAAAACAAATCTTGTTATTCATACCTTTCCTACTAAAACGTGAACACTTATGGGTGCTTACTAGAGGACATACACTTTAAGATAGAATATTATACAGGTAGTTTTCTTGAAAAACAGATTATAAAAAGGAGGAAATCAGTTATCTGCCACAACTACTATGTCATTGAAACAGCCTTGAGTTTTGGCTTTGTATTACAGGCCAGAATGTATTCTGCCTTAAATATATGTGTTTAGTCTGCTCGCACTGCTACATTTAGACCTCTGAAGTTTATGAACTTTGAAAACCAATACTGAGTAGAGCAATCAGAACAACAGAGGATTTCACTAATTCAACATATATATGTGTCTTTAAGTCACTAATTCAGTCCTTTTGAGGGTGTTTAAGATAGTCTGTCACCAAAATATCAAGTATCATATTGGTGATATAAAAGGAAATATCAGAGTTTGAATTCTTCATGCATATTTTTAATCCAGCAAGATAGCTGTGTGTGGGGGAAATGGGCTCTACAGATTATAAAATGTTGCTGCCGCTCTCCAGCTATCCATAATCTGATCCCTCAGAGGATGTGAGCAACTGATCTATGGGTCTTCAGGCATTTCTGGTTAGTGACACTTATGTATCTGACAGGACAATAACTAGACAGGTTTATCATCTTAAGATATGTCCATGTTTATAAAGAATATCACTTGTCATATTCTACTGTCTTTCATCCTATCAGTTATAATATAAATGGTTTTCCTTTTGGTTTAAAAGATTTGGACTTGGACAGTGCTCAATCAGTCAAAAACTTTGGTTGAGTAAAATCCAGTCCTGTTTTGCGAGAGAAACACAATCTTTTTCCATCATCTATGTACACATTGAGAATTCATTGAGACAAAACTCCTAGGTGGGTCACTAGCCCTCAACCAGCCCAGTTTTTGAAAAAGATGCATGTGACAAATAAGTTTTTGTTCTGTGTAAGAAATCTTCTGTAGTGGTAAAGACAGCACAGTTAAAACAGTGTATCTAGCTATTTTCAGTGTTGTTTTTTAATAGAAGATAAGAAGCAGAGCATAAGCAAGTGTTCAGGTTAAGCCATGGACCCTACAACAGTAGGTCTAACAGTAAATGACTATGCACTTTGGAACTTGCAACTTGTATGTTGTATGGTACATTTTCCAAACAGGACTAGACATTGTAAATTAATTTATAATTCTGTAATTCAGCTGAATTTATTATAACGGGTATATATGTTATTGTATCTGTTACTTTTTAAGTTGCTACAAATGCCTTGATTTTGTGGAATATTTTGTTTTTCATGGACATAGAAAACTTTGCTTTTAACAAACAGTATGCAGGTTTTTTCACAACATCCTATAATGGTGCTAGGGATTAACTATTGTAATCACACTGTAACTGACAGCAGTAAAAAGTGATCTGGGTATAAGCTACTTCATACGAGCAGCTCCTGATAAAACCAGCCACAAGCACTCAAGCATTAGCTGAATGTTTTTCACTGAACAGAGAGGATTACAGCTTATTGTATTTTTGATTACCAGATGAAATTTGCCCTTTGCCTATATTTGATAAGTAGTTTACTGAAGGCCTTTCTGCATTACCTATTTGAATCAGCCCAATTTCTACCATGTTTTTTCTCTTGGACCAGGTAATGACAATGGCCATAAGGCTCTACTTTGATTGCCAGTGTCAGTGCTGCCTGCCTGATTACCTGATACCAAGTGCTGCTAGAACAAAAGTACTGAAATGCACAGAAAACTTCAGATGTCTGGCAGTATATCTGCTCTGATACACTCTGAGGAAAATACTTGATGAGTTTAAGGCCATGCTGGGGCAAAATACTGCCATTTGCTATTCTGATAGCCTTGAAGATTTGTGTTAATTCCGTCCAAGTAGAGTGGTATGCCTTTAAAGACAGAGAAATTACCTCAGACTTCTGTTCTAAATATAAAATTATGGAAGTATACACAAACTAAAAAGGGTCTAAAAATATTTTTGGTCAAAATACTGTGAGAGGCACAAGTGCAAAAATGAGGTAATTGATATCACTAAATATTGAGTGCAGCTGTTTATAATGTCAGCTTGTAATTTTTGCCTCATTTTAACATATAGGACGATGGGTAACGATACCTTTTGGTGCTAACCTCTATGTTCTGGTGCTGAAGTTATACATTATTTTTTGCGGACAATGATGTTTACTTCCAATATTACCATATACACTCCAGTGTTCGTGAGGTCTTTTTCAGCTAGGCATATGATTTGCTACTAGGCCAGGTTTACTTTCAGAGTTCCTTTTTATGGTTGTTTTATGCTGTAATGAGAGTTTTATGTGCATCAGAGAGGAAAATATATTTCAGTTCAAAAACCAAGGCAAGCAGCACCCTCCTCTCATCACAACAGTGAAGAGCTTGTGGAACGAATTATGGGGAGAGTAAGACCTCTGACAGTCACAACTTCAGATTGATGCTGAGCAGGTTTTGGTCATCCCAAATCCTCTTTCTGGGGTAATAAGTATATCAGAAAAGCTGTGCTTGACCTTGCACACTTATCCTGGGGATCTCTTCTCTGAGAGCAGTTTGTTCACCTCTGAATTTGATACAAGTTGGGTCAGGCTTCAGTGAAAACCATGTGAGGTTTAACATAACTTTTGCAGGTCTGAGAAAGTTGGATTCCGTGAGAGCTTTATGGGCACCAAAATTAGACTTCATGTGCCATCCCCCATCAAACTGGGAAATACCATGGGGCTCTGAAGGAGGGAACCTCCCAGAGCAAGAGTGCTCTGTACCACAACTGGGATCTAATAGAAAGAGACAAATCTGTATCTATATCTGTATCTATGTCTGCAGATAGATGGATCGATAAACAGGTAGAGATCTCTCTTTGTATCTTATCTTCTGGGATCAGGTTGCAAGCATGGATGCCCTCTTGTGGTTGAGAATTCTAATATTGGTTTGATTTCATAGGAATCCAAGAATTTTTGCAAAATTGAAAACCAGAAAATTCACATGCTCTGGTTGTGAGATCATAATTGGTCTTATGATCTCAAAGTGCACAAACCTTCCCATTTGGATTCATAAGGAGAACACGACTTCTGTCACTAATAACCTGAAATAAACACAGCCTTTTCAAACTCCTGTCTTTCAATAGAAAATAAATGGAAAATCAAGAAAAAAATATAGCGATTGCACATCTGGTTAACTCAACAGATGGTGAACAGCCCATCTGGTTAGCTCAAAAAAATAAACTAAAATTAAAATAAATCAAATCAAATCAAATCATTACTACTGGTAATTTCAAGGCTTTCTTTTTGATTAATTTACTGAGTTTCCCTCAGGATATCGTTATTTTCTGTTACATAATTTTTTTTCTTATACTGCAAGGCAATGAATTTTGAAATTCACACAAGTCAATGGAGCAGATATAAACTTTTGATAGTTTTGCCCACTCTGCTGAGCTCCTCTGTGTTTGGAGTGTGAGAAAACCAGATTGAAATGGTTGAAATTCAGTATTATCTCCTTGTCTCCTGCCAAAAGACAAAATTCAGAGTGAAGTAAGATTTTGAAACCTTATTGTTTGACAGTCGGGTTGTAAATTCCTTAGAAATCCCTCAAGCTGACAATCTGTATAAATTATGTTCGGGTTGTTTCGGGTTTGTTTTGTTTTGTTTTTTGTTTGGGTTTTTTTTTTTTTTTTTCAACAGAAGAGAGAATATCCCTCAAGTTATATGTCTAGCTCTCAACAGCAATTGTTACCCAAATCACTGGGCTATTCATCATGCTGCAAACTTGCTACAGCTTAAATAGATCATCATATAAGTCAGGAAGTATATCTTAGATGCAATATTTAAGTAAATAAACTTGTTCCTTAAGAGTGAATGGTAATATTGGAATCTAATAGCTCTGTGGAGTTAAACAACTTTGTTCCATGTAGGGTGCTCTTACATAATTAAAACGGTGCTTTAAAGGCAGGGTTCGTTTGAGAGGCAAGCCTTCTACAGCTACTTTTTTTTTTCCCCTTTGCAACAAGGAAAAGATTTTTCTGAGGACTGAAGATGTTGAGGATTGGAAAAAGATGTTCCTATGCTTTCTGTGTGAACCCAAGCCAAAAAAAGAATTGTCAATGTTCATTCAGTGAAATGTTCTTTTCTCCCTCTCTTTATTATATATTGCCATAATTTTTTGTTTAGATTTTCTTTTTTTATAATTGTGTGGGTGGGGTTGTATCTGGTTTTACAGAGAAGAAAGCTTGTTGTGTAGCACATTTTGCAGTGAACTTATCAATATAGCATTTCTTTCATATTGTCATATGATGCTATACATGTTATATCTGAGATATAAATTTGTATCCGTTTCAACTTCTAATGCTATGAAACTATAAAGAAATGTACATCATTTTTGATCTATTTTGTAACATCTATGCATTTAAATAAATATGTAAAATTATCAGTATATACACTTGATGATCTGATATTTCTTCTGTTGATTTGTTCCCTGAAGAAAACAAGTTTTCAGGGAGATAGATAGTAAAGGAGCTCTATTATGTACTTGAAATCTGTCTTTATCTGTCCACCTATATGAATAGGAGCCTATCTTTTGGTATTGAGAGCCTGAACTCTCTATCAGAATTAGTGTTCAGGAGATATTTTCTTATGAACCTCTGGCTGAGAAGAAAAATCTGAACTGTGACCAAAGGAGATATCCACAGAAAATAAAGAAGGTGCCATTGTCAATTTGGCCTTTTCTGGGAGGACACATATTGTAGTCGGAAAAAAATAGTAATTCTTCACTACCTGAGTTATTTTATGCACCATTCGTTTAGAGATACAGCTTGAAGGACACAATCTCACATAAAACAGGAAAGAATACAAGGAAGAGCAGATTCTTTCAGAATGCCACAGTACATTTTTTCTAGTATTTTTTCTCTCTATTTTTTTTAATGATGTTATATGCTTTTTATCATAGAATAACAGAATCACAGAATCACAGAATGGTTAGGGTTGGAAAGGACCTAAAGATCATCTAGTTCCAACCTGTTTGTGGTGTTCACTGAAATATGGGATTAATATTATACAGCCCAAGGTGTTGCCACTCTCTGGGCAATTGTAATGGGATTATGTCAGATGTCAGAAGCTGGCCAACAATATTCAGTTTTGGTACTTGTCTTTCCCTGATCTAAGCCCAGTGCTGTTTGGGCTACAGCAAAAAGAACAGTGGTTATGCCTAATGTCTTCTGGACGGACTTGATTTGGTTTCTTTTTCTCTCTTCCTATCTTGCTTTTCTCCTGTCTTTCCCTTGACCTAACAATTGGGGTGCTGGTTTTGGGAAGACAATACTAAGGCACATCAACCCACTGTATTGTTTTTAATTTTCTCTCTGTTACTTTTTTACCCAGATCTAAGGCTGAAACAGAACTAAATACTGAAGATTTTTTGCTTGTGCCTTGTCTCAGTCTCTCAGTTTTCTAATCCTGGTTTCTATGAAGCCTTCACACCTTGGTTTTTCACCTAAAGAGCCCAGAACATGGAGGAGCTTATGTATATGTAACTCTCGCCCTAATATGGAGAGTGGACTTAACTGGGGCGTATGATTTCAGGTGTGGGAACTTGAAATCAGTAGCAGAGTCCACAGTTCAAACATAGCATGAGATGCTCTAAACTGGGACTTCAACAGGAAGAATGGCATCACTGGTGTCAGCAAGAAGCAAGTCCACATGTTATAGGAGCACCATGGTTTGCAGTGCCTTTATGTTATTGCACAGTAGTTATTACCAAACTGAGAATGTCTCATATAAACCAAGAGATTCAGTTTTCTTTTTGTTGGCGCTTTTTTTTTTTTTTTTTTTTTTTTGGGGGGGGGGAGGTTTTGGGGTTTTTTTGGGTTTTTTTTTTTTTTTTTTTTTTTTTTTTTGGAAA
>JBCJKH010021014.1:16723-47770 GCA_039877255.1 Loriculus beryllinus | reverse complement strand
GCTAAAGTAGCAGGACAAAACAAATGTAATTCCAACAATTAATCCCAATTCTTTCCACACAGTAGGAGATTCTGGTGACTGCAGAAATGCATGATACACCAGAACGTGTTGCAAACAGTGTCAAAAGTGTATGGAGCATTCACTTAAAAACAAGGGGAAGGAGATGCATGCCTTGCAAAGAGGTGCTTTCAAATATATGCAGGAAAGGATGGCTTGTGCTTGCAAATATAACTTGATGTTAAAAGGAGAGGAAGCACATGCAACTTGAAGTGGTCTTAAAAAAGAAAAAAAGCCGAAAACCATAAACACTGAAAATTTTCAGGCTCTTGAAGTCAGAGGTCTAACTGGATCCAGCATTTACTGGCTTTAAGACAAAACTCGCTTTCCAAGGAGGGAAATGAGGTGCATTGTTCAAAATGGAGATTGCATTGTTATAGTTTGGGGAAAAGTGCATAGGGCCTCCTTGCAAGGGTATAAACCTACTTTTAGTTAAACACGAAGATTGGAAGGTGGAGGTTGGGTCAGAAGTCTTGGTATTAAATACTGCATTTATCTTAAGACATGGCAACCTTTAAAACTCATGTGGGTGTTAAAACTCTTAAACATCATTGTAATTATTTTATTTTTATTTTTTTTTATCTCTAGTGGCAAATTTGGGCTCAAATTTTTCAAGCCTGTGCTTCTGTTTGTGCTTAATTAGTTCTTAACCATGTGGGTTTCAAGCTTCAAATATTCTTTTATCTAAACTTAAGCACTTTAGATTTATTTGAATTCATTCCAGAATGGAGTTCAAGCTTAGGAATTATTTAAGTTTGTTTGGTTCTTTTTAAAGTCTTTGAACCAGGAGAGTAGTTAAACTCAGGGGTAACCCAGGAGTGTTTCTGAATTGGGCTACAGGGTCACAGACGCTGCTGTTGTACAAGTATTTGACCAATTTGGAGGGAGGGTGGAACAGGTTGTTGGTGTAAATGTACTGCCTCTTAATTAAAAAAGGAGTGTAGCTCAGAGTAGTTAGCTGACTTTATAAAAGGGGGAAGTACCGGTTACTGTGTCATTTGTTTTTATTTTGGTGAGTTAAAGGTATCAGCTCATTATATGACTTCATAATTGTCCTTAAAAATCTCTGTGTGTCTGTCTAATATATATGTATTTAATTTACATCCGTATGCTCAGGAACCTAAATGAATCAAAACAAGTACATACAATACTAAATGAATTTGATTTAGAGATAATTTTGAAGGTGTTAGTTTACCTGGTGTGGGGATGAACTGCCATCAAATTTATATTTTGTGAATATTTATTACATTAAAGATTGAGGTCTGGCTTCACAAGAAGGAGAAAACCTTTCCAGTACTCTCTTGACTTTTAACTCTTTATTTTCTTCTTACTTGTGGTAACGTCAATTTTTAGTACTTTTTGGGGAAGTGCTTTTGTCAGGGAAAGAATATTTTTGTTGCATTAATTGGCCTGGTCAGGAAAGTATTTTTTACGTGAGCATCCAGGTTTAAAATGAGTTCTGCAGAGTATGGGTGTATTCAATTTTTGAAATGTACTCAGGAGTTTTGGCAAATAAGGTACTTCTGTGTGCATTGTTGTACAAGCATAGACAGGTTTTATGTGGTATTGAGGTGTATCAAAAACGATTTCAATAATTTATGTGTTTATTTCTCACATGGTCAGGGTAACTTCAGTTAACTTTTATAAGATAAAGTTTAAGTAAGCATTTTCATCATGTGCTTTTTTGGGTTGTTATATTGAGTGTTTGATAGTTAAAACATCTATGTTGTTATTTTGGCAATTTACTGGCAGTTCTCATTAGCTCAGTATTTGCCTAAAGGTCTTCCTCCTCCTTACCTCTCTCCCAGAAATGCTGTTGCCCTATTGCAAAGAAAGGGTAAAACTTTTTCATTCAATTAGCTCAGCCTCTGTCTTCTTTCTGCTGCACAAATACCGAAATTGTGAGTGGTGCTACACAGTTGTGGCACTAATTGAAATCTTAGTCTTATTCAGGAAGAGATACTTGAATTAGAACAGCATTAATAGGCAAGGAAAAGATTCACCTAACCTCAGTATGTCTTTATCTTACTGTGGCCAGTACAGAGAAGAGTGCTAAGAGTAGGGCACTCATGCAGTGATCTGTCTTCAGAGCTCTCCGTGGGCTTCAGTGCTCTTTGACTCAGGTGCATGCTGAGCCGGATCGGTCTTTAGCTATGTTTAGATACAGGGGTTTTTCTTTCCTAGATTTGTCATCAAACCAGACAAGTTGTAATACACAGTGGCAAAGTTCCTGTGAGTAACTGGAGAGCTTGAAGGATTGCCTTTTCCAAACTGGCCCCAAACAGAGTAATGCAGTGCCCGCTAGGTTTTTTCTACTAGAAATGATGGTGAATGATTATTCTCTACTTAGCTTCCCTAACCATGTGCAGCTGAAGAGATTATTTTTTGAGAGCAGAGTATTGAAAAATTGCAGTTCCAATCAAACTCTCCTACCAAACAAGATTTTACACATAAATCACCTCCGCATAAATGAGTGACAGACTTTTTACAGCTTTTTCAAGCGTACATTGAACAATGAATTAGAAGATCACAGTGCAATGTCTGTAGCCAAGAAAAGCTCAATCTTTGTGCTTTGCTAGGGAGTTTACGTTATATCCTGAACTTGAATCCAGGAGTGCTTTTTTACTGTATTATTAAAGTATTTAAAGAAACAAAATCCTAGGAATGGTAAAACACCTTTGATATAATGCTTAATAATGGTACAGTAAAAGCTTATTTTGTGAATGCATATGACATTTATCATTGCTTCTTCTCCTGCTGGACAGAGTTTTGGTAGAGGGACTGTATGTGTGTGATGTCCCTCCTCTTATCTATTTGTATCCCAAGAAGGTAGATGTACTTTTAGAATAGCTGTTCTATATATCTTACATTACTGTCTTATATCGCTATCACATCTTATATCACTGAACATTTTTGCCATTACCTGTCCACTGCAAGTTCTACTTTAGGCTTGTCACAATTACACGTATCAAGTATTTTCCATATGCTGCAGCATTTTAAAAGGAGGATTTAATCAACATGTCTGTAAGTCCTTCATTTTCTGTTTCTTGATTTTCTTTGTCAAAAACCAGGAAAACTAGTTTTAGGAAGAGATGTGCATCTAGATTTTGGCTGAGATAATCATCAGGCTCTCTAACAAGCGCATGCACAGCAGTGGAGTTGTGAGCCAAAATATTTGTCTTTAAATATATGAATTTTTTTAGATGGCTTTTGCTAGTCTGAGAATTTGCACTGATTGTCCATCGATTCTCTTAACCAGTTACTTCACTAGTGTGCTTTTGTTTTCATTGAGAATGTGTTTAACTGGAAACAGGTGCTGTGTTTTGTGCGTCTGTAGTAATTTTATATCTCTTAACCTGTTTTCACGCTCTTGAAGAATAGTTTAAGTGGAAACATTGAGATAGAACAGTAAGATATGCAGCCTCTTTTGTCTGTCATGTGAGAAGATTCACCAGCCTCCCAACCATTTTACCGAGGGTACCCTGTTCTCTAAATCTGTCATGCTCTTTATTTTACCATTTAGTAATCTGAACTTAGATTTTACTCTAGAGGAACTATCACTAGTTCATCATGCCAGTCATGAAAAACATAGAAGAGTCCTAGCAAAGAAATAGTGTAGAAGGAGTAAATTGCTGGCTGATTCTGTTGTATTGACATGCAAATTTCCGGTTTATCTAAGACCTTTTGTCACTTCAGTCATCTTTCTAAGAAGCTCTGTGCAGCAATTACCGTGCCATCATCAAAGTTTGTATGTTGTGAAAGGTAGAATATTTTGCTGAGTTTATTGTGCAAACTTGGTAGGGCTGCAGTAAAATTCCAGTTGTATTGCATACAACTGGTGTAAGGTGAATTGATGGGGATTTTAGTAGACTGGGGCTGTCTCTCAGAGCTTACTAACTTTGAAATGAGTTGCAACTTATCCCGAGTGTGTCACAACTAAGAAATTATCTGTCAGAATGTTCCTGACGATTGCTATGTTAGTGCTACCTTTTTGCCTCCTAGGCTCTAGGCACAGAAAAGTTGTTCCTCCGGGTACTTCTTGGAATGCCAGTGTGGGATCTCATCTGCTTCCTGTCTTGCACTAGTTATCCAAATGTTAAAATAATGCCTTAGAATATAGGGGTTTGTATCTCTGGCTCCTACAGAGAGTGTACTGATGGCCATGATGCTGAGAAATCAAACTGTTAATGTAAAATTGATTTAGAAGTGTAGTACAGTCAGATGTACAAAGTGAAAAACAAACAGCCAAAAGCTTTAAGGTTTTCAGACAGCTGTTAAAGAACGTGAAGACCTAGTTTTGTACAGCGCAAAGCAGTAGTCAAACTCAGGAGCATGTGTTGAGAGTTTCAGGGATATGGGTGCTCTCAGGATCTAGACTAGTAACCAGATATTTTTTCATTTTCCCTTCAACTTCCAAAACTTTTTTGATGCTTGGAAAGTCTCATTTTTAATGACAGGTTAGGTTTTAAGTTTTATCTGATTATTTGGTTTACAGTTGTTGTTACTTTTCCAGGCAAAATAAATCAATTTGGGCTAAGTATGGATATTGCAAAGCAAAACGCTGTTTGGAGCTGTGCTTACAAGTAGCAACAAATGCATCTTATTATTTCAGAAATTTCTAAGAGATTTAGTCTTGTGAATATTAGAAACATGTTGGCTTTTTTAAAAGGCAAAAAAAAGTGTTTTGTATAAGTCAAGCCCTTTAATTTTGTCCTATCCCAAGAAAAAGATTTAAATTTTTCAGGTTTGGTACTGCTTTTCATAATGTATTCTTATTTCATGTTAAACTGATTCATTTTACTGCTTTTTCTTCTTTGGTGTAAGCTGAACAAATGTTCTCCCAAGAGGTTGGCTTTTAATTAAGGAACCAGTTTGGGTATTCCTGTGGCAAACAAGTAGCTATATCCAGTTCATGCATTCTGCTGTGAGGGGGAAAAAGAAAAGAAAAACACACAGAAGAAGTTCTCTAATGCATTTTCATCAACTGGTTTCAGTTTTATCAGTGATATTTCACAAGAACTCGTGTGCTGCTGTACAATCTCATTTGAATCTGCCTGGTGAAGTGTAGCAATTTGGGACAGCAAATGTCTGATTCTTGTATCTTTATTAAAACCAAACAAAAAAAGGAGAGTCTTAGTGAGTTTAGGAGGGTAGTTAAAAGCCAGATTTCCAGGAGGAAGGAAAACCTAGGAGAGGGCATCCTCTGTGAGGAGTACTCGTGCTTCCAGGGCATCATATAATTGCCAATTGGTCTTTACCTTGAGAAGTTTCAGTAGTGACTCATGCTCTGGAAAACAAAACCAATCCACTTCTGTTTTACTAATGGTGGACCTCTGTATTAAACTTGAAACCAAAAACTGATCTCTTACTGGGAGGAAATGTGAAGTCTTTTCACTTGCTGGGGTCAGTTTTGTGGAGTTTGCCAGCTGGGCGTTTGTACTATAATTGTTTCCCCCCTCCTGTGACAGATAACCAAAATACCTGGAACTCCTCAGTCTGTCTTTTCCCTCCCCTATACTCTACCAAATGTATCTTCTCCATTGTAGCTGTGAACAGGAACTCTAAGCTGGAGTCTTAGAGCCCAAATGCTGAGAAATCAAGAGGAAGGGAAAGTTTTTAAAGAAGAGAAATGAGAGCGGTTGTGAGCTTTCTAATCAAGAAAGACTGGAACCAGTGTTTATTTTTCAGGTCATTTTTCAGCACAGCTACCACTGTCTCCCTGTTTAAACAAGACAGTGGTTCTGGCAGAGTATTTATTATGTAAGACTTCCATCCACCAGTCCATTACTTGAAATATGTTGGGCCGAAGGGCTGTGTTTACTAGCACTGTACATCTGGAGTAAAGGGATACGTAACGTAAGTGAGACAAGGCAAAGCTGGATTTTTGTCCTTTCTGTTTGGCTACATGTGTATAGTAATGGGAATACAGCTAAAGCACAAAGCATGAAATTCATATTTAGTCATGGTATAACTTTTCCTGTATTCTGGACACTTATGTAAATAGTTGGTTTAGATCCTCTGTTTTAAACCACATAAATGTGTAGTTTTAAAATTAAAACTACATAAACAAGGAGATAGTAAAGATGGTTAAAATGTTTTTAAGTTCCATATTCCCCTGTGCTGAAGAGTTAAAGAATGGATGTGACTTCCCCCTTTCTTCTTTCAGTCTGTCAGTGAAAACGGAGACAAGCCTTTTGGTCCTTTTATACTCTATTTCTGAATTTTGAGAGGGCCAGCATAGGGACTGAATAGGTTAAATAGACGGAAATTAAAAAGGAAAAAAACCAAGGGTTTGTTTTTTAGAAGTGCTTCACTAAGTTCTGGGTTTGGGTGCTCAGCCTGTTACTTCAGTAACTTTATTTTATTGCAAATATCATTAGTGTGTTGCTTAAATATTTGTAATATAAATTATTTTAATAGATTATAGTAAGTGTAGACTGTAATTATCAATATCTGTAATTAAATGTGCCATGTGAATAAAATTGTTTACTCTTTAATCTTAATTACAGGCAGCTCTTCCATTAGAGAATTCAAAATAAGGACAGGCAGCCGTTGCAGACTTCATCACTTTTGGAGACAACAAGTGAGGGAATGTGGTTTAAAAGAAGTTTATGCTAGATAGAAGTATAATGCTGAGATGCTCACGATGATCTGGATCCTGTAAATAGTCCAGTCGTGGCAACAGGAGGCTCTTGGCAGATCAGTTTCTCCTGCCAAATAAAGCTATGGAATTTGAATAACGTAGAGGTGGACTTTTTCTTTCTTTGTAATGGCTCAAACCTGAAGGTGGAATTTGATGCAGGGATTTGGTTAATATGCAGAAACAATCTTAGAAGTATACAATTCACATGTAATAAAACTGGAGTCCATTTGGGGAATCTTCAGTGTGTAAATTGACTTTCTTTAATTGACAGTAGGTACATCTAGATTCAGTTTGAAGTCTAGTCAGGTGCTTAAAGGTGAAGTACCTGCTGCTGGAACACTTGCTCTGGAATCCTCTTAATGTTGTTTTGGTTTAGACAAAGTAGTACAGAAGTGAGTTTCATTTTTTACTTAAAACATAAAAAACCTGCTGCTATGAGATTTCCACAAATGGGAAATTATCCAGGGCACATCATAAAAATGATTTATCCAAAGTTATTTAAGCTATTACAAGAGAAATTAATGCAGTAGGTGATGTAGTAATACAAAGTTAAGAAAAGAGCAACAGTGTAATTCTCTTGCCTCCTCAGTGTGGTCATTGCACTGATTTGTTATGCTATTTCACTTCTGTATATTATTTTAAGTGCATATTAAGGTACTGGGGTATAGTTTTGGTTTGGAGGGTGGGTGTGTCTGCCAGTGAATACCAAATTCAAGCATTGGATGTGTTGCTTTGGGGAGAGGAGTTTTTCCTTGAAAGTGAAAAGCGAAGTTGGATATGTTTATTGTAGGAAGACTGGTTTTCAGAATTTGAGGGTGTGTATGAAAAGCAGTTGGATAAACATGAACTGTGAGCTTCAAAAACCTTCACAGAAGTTCAGACTACGTCTAAATAGCATGAGTTGTGAAGGTTGTCAGCATGCTGCAGATAATAACAATTTCCTCATTGCTGGTTATCAGAATCACAAAGAAGCCTGGAGTCCTTATTTAGAATTCCAGACTGCCTTTCTTCAGCTGTCTGGGCTAGTTGTGAGGGAGAGGGTTATCCACCCAACCAGCAGAATAGAAACATTTGAGCCCTAAACAGAGACCATAGAACATTGTCATATCATATTCCATTGGTCCACACTTGTAATTTAACAGCCACTTAGAGTACTTCACATATTATGAGCACGTTGGTAGAAGGTGTTCATATTTTTCACTGGAGATTAGACTGCTTGGTTTTGTTGGTTTGGGGTTGTTTTTTAAAGTTGTTTGTTGTGTTTCTTGAGATTGTACTTGATGCATCGAACAGGGATATGTTTAAGCGCAAATTGGCTTGGAACTTGTGAATTTCCAAATCACACTTTGTGATTCTCTTCTTGGCTTCAAGTTCTGTTCAAGCTGGATACAGCAAAAATCAGTAACAAATTGAAAGACAAATCTGAAATAAACATGGAAAGATTTTCAATACCATGCCACCAAGCCACTCAAGGAAATATGTCTGCATACCGTTTCTTACATCTTTGAATACTTTATTTGTTTAGCTCTGGAAAATGGATTATATGCAGAATTGTTCAAAGCAGTTCAATGTCCAAAAAGAGAAGTTATATGAGCTCTTGAAATGTGGTGTGTGATTTACAGTATGGGTTGGCAGTGTTGACTGGTACGATACAGTAACCGGGCTGCGTACCATGAGATTGCTTACTGTGTTCACAAGGCAGTGGGCAAAGGAGCATGTGTTTTATAATGTAATATGTTTTTCCTTATTGTCTAAACTACCTTTACGATTACTTCAGAAATTTCTGTGCTGTATACTAAAGCAAACATGAAAATATGTGAATTGATTTAAATTGAAGATGAAGAGTGGTGTGAATAATGCGGCCACACTGTTGCACTGTACTTGCACCAGAAATCAATTCTTTATGATGGTGGTGTGGCAATCTGTGTGTCCCAGTAACACATTTATTCTAGACCTCTTAACTGTACCAATATGCGTCCTCTGTAAGGTGAGATGTTAGAGGGCTTAAACTTTTTCAGAAATGTTAGGAATGTCCATTTTAAGGTTCTTTTCTGTGCTTCTCCTGCTAGTTTGATGTAAGAAATATACCAGTGTTTCTGTCTCGTGAAAGAGACATCAACAAAGATGATTTAGGGGAAGTCAGGTTTTTGTTTGTTTGGGATTTCTTTCAATGGAGGATAAAAGCAATGCAAAGGACAATAGTAATTTTGTTCTTGGAGTAGGAAATCTCAACAAATGAGAGGAAATAAGGAGTCTTTGCTTCTTTGAGCAGTGTTCCTTTATTCTAGTTTATCTTTACTGAGGGGGGTTTGTCACTTCTGATTAAATTAGGTAAACCCGGGTTATCATTCTTAATGCATGCTTTCTTGAAAGGCTATTTCTTTCATGGCTTCACTGTGTGACAGACATGTTTTTCTGCTGCTACAATGGTAAACACTGCAGAAAATCTGAGTTTATAGCCCTGCCACTTTCTGTGGTATTTGGACTCTGTGAAGACCATCAGTGGTTTCAGAATATCTGTTTTGTGTTGCAGTTGTATTGCATGATCGCCTACTAGGACTGGTCCTGCACCATCCTGCAATACTGAAGAAAGCTTCAGGACTCTTAACATAGTTTAATCAGAGTGTTCAAGTGTGTACTTTGCTTTGGGGTCTTTTAATTAAACCAACTCTGGTTTATGCAGGTATCACGGTGATAGCATTGGATCATGGTGATAGGAAAATTGAGCTTAATCTAGATGTTTCTTGCTTTGTGTCTGGCTGTGAAACTCCTGTGGTTTTGTGTGTTTGCCATGATTAAACATTTTCCACTTATTTGTGTAAGAGCATCTTGGAAGACAGTCATACAAGCATTCCTTCGCTTTCCACAGGCAGAACTCAAAACTTCACTAAACTCGGAAATTTATTTTTATATGCAGATGATGTTGACCCATTACTTCTGTAATGGAAACATCTGGCAGATCATCTTTATATTGCTTTAGAGTGTCTAATTTGTTGTGTAAGATTTCACTCTTAAAAGTTTGAGAGGCAGAGATGTATGTATCTGGTGTCATCCTGCCCATCTAACTCAATGATTGATTTATTTATCTTCTGGAATCGTTTGACAAACTGTCTATTATGTGTCAAGATGTTTCTGAAAGGTAGCTTCTCTTTTTGGTAACTTTTTTCTTTCCTTTTCAGTGCATTAAAGTTTCAGTGATGGTGTATTTAGGTTCAGCAGGATCTGTCTTTGGGTATCTGCCTGCCTTAGCAGGTCTTGCTCCCTATTAGACTTATTTCCTGTGTCTGTGGGAGTATTGGAGGGAGTTGGATGGGTTGAGCAAATGCCATGGAGAGCCATTTCCTCTTCACGGTAACATCCAAGATGACTTGAAACTTGGTTTTAAAACAAGAAGCTGGTTTTATGATTAGTTTATGAGATGTCTAAACTTGATTTTGTTGGTTTTTTTTTTATAAAGGAAGTAGGTTTAATAAGTTCATATTAATACTTCAGCTGATAGCTGCAAGACAGTTGCATGTAGCTGGATACTCTATTTTGATAGAAGATGGAAATATTTCATCTCTCTGGTAGTGCCGTGTACAGGAGCTTTCCTCTTTTGTTTTCCCTTCTGCTTGGAATCAAAGATAGTGGAATTAAATGGAAGAAGGTGTAGCATCTCATCTGAATTAGCATCTGAGTCTGAATTAATTATGCTCAGTATCTATTCTTTTAGGTAGTGAAACAGCTCTTCAGACAAGCTTTTTGTGTTAGGCTTTGTCCTTCCATAAATCTGCCGCCTCCTTATTCTGTGGAGATATCTCCTGGCTTATTGAAGCATGTGGGGGGAGGTTTTTTGTGTGTTTTGTTTTGAAAGATTGGGAGTTCCTGAAGCATTTTCATATAATATCACATTAAACTTTTGTTTCTGGCTTGTAAGTATCCAGGATAACTTCTCCAGTTAAAAGGCAGTGGAGAAAGTGATTTAGGTTCTCTTTTGTGTTCTGATTTCACTGAAATTGATGTCCTATGACGTGCTTGAAATGATCTTTCTGAGTGCTATTGCTGGGCAGGAGAATAGCTTGAAGGGTTTAAATGCAAAATGTCTATTGTTTGAAGCTGGATGCTTTAAGTTTAAAATTAACTTTCCAGGAAGGAATGATAAACAAGTCATGCTGAGTAAAAATGAGGAAAAAAATCTAAATATTTTGGCTGAGGAAAAATGTGTCTTTTAAGTAATTTGAACAATTAAAATTCTGGTTGTCATTTTAAAGCTTCATCACATTACACGGGAAATGCAACTGCTCCAAGTGTCTAAAGCAAAACTTCAGATAGCTTGTGTATTTTATTTTTATACTGTTAAAGATTATTAGATGAATTACCACATTATGTAGCTGAAGATGTAAGTCCTTAATTTACAGTGGTTTAGAAAGTTTGACACAGTCATCGTTCATGGATGTTTAAACAAGCTGACCAGTGAATGGCAAAATTCTTATTGTTGCTTTTTATTCCAGGTAGGAGAAGACAGAGAGTGCATCGTCCTCGTTCTCCAATATTGGAAGAAAAAGATATCCCACCCTTGGAGTTTCCTAAATCCTCAGAGGACTTAATGGTGCCTAGTGAGCATATAATGAATGTTATTGCCATCTATGAGGTACTAAGGAACTTTGGCACTGTTTTACGCCTCTCTCCTTTTCGTTTTGAGGACTTCTGTGCTGCTCTGGTAAGTCAAGAGCAGTGCACACTTATGGCAGAGATGCATATAGTGCTTTTAAAAGCAGTTTTACGTGAAGAAGACACTTCAAATACTACCTTTGGACCTGCTGACCTCAAAGATAGCGTTAATTCCACTTTGTATTTCATAGATGGAATGACGTGGCCAGAGGTTCTGCGAGTATATTGTGAGAGTGACAAGGAATACCATCATGTTCTTCCTTACCAAGAGACAGAGGACTATCCTTATGGACCAGTAGAGAATAAAATCAAAGTTCTGCAGTTCTTAGTGGATCAGTTTCTTACAACAAACATTGCACGTGAAGAGTTAATGTCAGAAGGTGTTATTCAGTATGATGATCATTGTAGGGTTTGTCACAAACTTGGGGATTTGCTTTGCTGTGAAACTTGTTCAGCTGTGTACCATTTGGAGTGCGTGAAACCACCTCTTGAAGAGGTACCAGAAGACGAATGGCAGTGTGAGGTCTGCGTAGCACATAAGGTGCCTGGAGTAACTGACTGTGTTGCTGAAATCCAAAAAAATAAACCATACATTCGACATGAACCTATTGGATATGACAGGCATAGGCGAAAATATTGGTTCCTGAACAGAAGAATCATTATGTAAGTATAAAGGAATCAGTATTTTCTGAATAATGGTATCACATTGAATGCATTTTTAGTTTATTCTGTAAGTTGCTGTTGCCATCTTAAAGTTGTTCTTTTGTTAGATAAGACAATTGCTTGCTGGTTTGCAGTCATGCAGGTGCTTCTTGTTCCTTTGGAATCTGCACGTGTGAAAGCTCTTTGGCACGTTGGCAGTAATTTTAACTGCATTACAAAAAATACCTTCAAAGGTTAAATGATTTTTTTTTCCCAATGATTTTGTATTCCTGTTAGGAGTTCAGTGGGCAAAATACTTGTTCCGAGTTTTATGAATTTAAGTTTTATATCTCACTTGGGATTTATTCAGAGACATCAGTATTCCATTTCAAATCAAAGTAGATGAGAATTGTAAACAATACAGCAAAAGGAAAATTTTTATTGTGTTTTCCATTTTACTGAGGTTTTGTTAGTGACCAGAATAGTTCAAAATGTAAATAGAAAAGTCTTTTGATGTTTACGAAGGCAAGAAATGCAGTTCAGCCATTGTTTCCTGACTTATTTTTGTATTCTTATGTTGCTCATCAAGTTTGAAATACTCTTCCCCTGCTCATCCCTTGCTGTCATTAGATATCATGCCTTCTGCTAATATAAAAGCGCCTGTGCTTGCTTCTAAAACCAGTTCTTCATGAAGTATGTGGTTTGGATTAAAAATATTTCAAATCCTTCTGATGGAATTGGAAGAGAAAACAGATGGTCAGTTGTGCTGGTGGATCTGCAGCAGCAGTAGCTCTCTTTAACAGCAATGTGGGATGTACAGAACCAAGCAATTCCACTGGACTTTTAACAGAACTTCGACGCATTTAATTATGCATAATTAAATTTATGCATAATGTGCCTTGAAGCCTCTTGCCAAAGCCACTTCATAAGGGCACAAAAGTATTTACTGCATAACTAAATTCCAGAGAAATATAACTCTAATATTTCACAAAGATATTAAACTCTGTTCTCTCGGGCTTCAATGTCCTTTAGGTTCAGTAAGCATGCTGTATTGCAAACCCAACTATTTCCCACATACATGTGTGTGTATATATATATGTGTATATAGAACAAGTTTAAACTACACCTGTTTGGATAACAGGTAAGCTTAAAGAAGAACTGCCAAATTTTAAAAGCTGAGATTAATTAATTGATATTATCATATCAACTTTATTAAATTAAATAGAGTGTATTCACCAATACTGTGGGATCAAATTTATCAGAGGAAATTAATAGATGTAAAACTGATCTGCACAAACACTGATTTGAATTCTTGCCAGTGGGGGATTGGAGGACTGAAATCCTAAATTCTTGTATTTTTCTGTTTTACAGAGGGGTTTTAGGGCTTTTTACTACTTTGCTCCTTATAAATGTTATAAATCCCTCATACCACTGGTTTTCCCATCCTTGAAAGGGTTTTGTAGATCTGTTCTTGATCACCAATACTTTTATTTCCATACTCATCATCTGCTGAGGGCAGTAAGCCTTGTTTAAGCCCATGTTATGGTTCTTTTTCTCTTTTCCACCTCTTCTGTTTTACAAAGACAGAAGAGTGGGCACTGAGGTCTCCTCCCATACATCCCCAGGAGCAAATAGCAACGAGGTTTAAAAACGTCTTGTGGTCAAGAGAAAAAGAATTCCTGAGTTTTTAGTTTCAAGCTGTTAACAAACTTAGGGTGATGTCTCTGGGCCTTTGTTATACTTGTAAAGGTTCTTTCTGCAAGTAAGTCAGGGAATTTAGGACTTCGATTTGCATTCTCCTTGTAAACTGCTGCAGTGTTCTAACAGGTTCTCTTTCTGGAAATTCTGAGATGCCTTGTATTTGTCAGATATTTATGAAAACAAATGAAACATTGTTTGGTTTTCTTTTTGGTAGCCGAAGTAAGACAGAGATTGTTATTGCTGAGTTAGGTACATCTTCCTTGATGGTCAAAAGAACCAATTTCAGCTTTTTGTCTGCAAGGTTTGTTCTGGCCTTTATATTCTCAACAAGTCTTGCTCGATTTTTGCCTATTAATTAAAAATGGTTCGGATCTTTGTTTGAGTTGGTTACTTTAAACAGGTGACTGAATGCTTGTGTCTAATTGTATCAGCATGGAATTCAGGAAGGGGTGTTATCTACTTTGTTACTACTTTTCTTGAAAGTTTCTAGCAGTTTTATCAGTCTTAAAAGCTTGCCTGGAAAGCTACCAGTGAATAGCTCCTGGCAGTGCAGGAAGCTGAAAGAGGTAGAAAATGTTCATGTGATTCTTCTCTCCCTTGCTTGGCCTCACTTGACATATGTGACTTAACAGAATCCCCTGGAGACAAAGTAGACCTGTCAGGCATCAAGTCTGGCTTGTTAGAGAAAAACACTGGGAATCAGTCCTTGTGTAGACTTGCGTCTTTCCATCTTGTTTTTATAATAGCCTCTCAGAGAATAGAAGTAGTGTCCCTTTAGCCAATGGAAGAAGGTGTGCAGGGGAGGTTAGCTTAAATATTTTAATCATTAGTTTAAATCTTAACCAACTTTGCCAAATGGATTGCATAGAATGATTTCTGCTGTAGCTCTTTGACAGCAAGTTGGTTATGAGCATTGCAGGGCTTCCACAGGCACACAGCTGAATCTTGGGAAGAAGTCTGAGCAAAGTTGAGTTTTGTGTAAGGGTAACAGCAAGCTTCTGCCTTTTCATTTTCTGTCTGTGCTTTTGTTGAGAGAAAACACTAATTTGTGAAGTTTGGTTACTAAGGTTGTGATAGCCTTCAGTTTAAGAGAAATTCTGTGCTCAATACCCTATATAAATGAAATAGAAGGGAAATAAAATACTCTTGGATAACTTCATTGTCCATTTCTAGAATACTATCTGAGCAATTCTTTAATGGGTAGGACTTGAATTGCACATAGAAAGATTAGCTCTGGGTGTGTTCTGCAGAATACAATCTTGGTGGTCTAGTGTTCTGATTCTTCACAGTGTGGCTCTTGGTTTTTTTTGGCCTGCAATAGAACAGACCTTTACTGGTATTGCAGGCTTTTTCTTGATTATAGAGAGAAATTGGAGATAACAGCTAATTGCTTTACAGTCCAATGGAACCTTGTAACACAAGAATTAGAAAGAACTGATGGGAAAGGAAAAGGGAGATGCTGCTTGGGATTTTCAGGTGACATACATACATACGTATCCTGGAGCCATTAGCATAGCTGCAGTGGTTTCAGGTTTGCTAAAAGGGGGGAGAATGTGGAAAAAGAACATGCTTGGATGATCACTGTCAAAATTTAAGCAAGGTGTACAAGGCTCTGTGCCTGAGCTGCTTGTATATTTATATTACAGTATAAACTTAGCAACAGCATCATGTTGTACAGTTGTGTTTGTAAGGAGTAGAGCATCTTTACAATTACTGCTCTGCCAGTGTCTTCCTCTTCCTGCTTCCATTGGACATTTGCCAGGGAAAAATTCAGTAGGCCCTGTCCTTTCTAGTTAAGCATTTTGTTTCACCCTGTTCTTTCCTCTTGCTGTATAAAGCTGAATTCTTACATTCTCATCTCCCCTTCTGACTTAGGTTTAGGTCTTTGCCTTTATCTTTTTTAATGGCTTTTGATCACAATCAGTAATAGAGGTGCTGCCATTCCTGTTATTGTTAGTAGATAACTTCCTTGGTTTAAAGAAAACATGGTTTAAACAATTTTTCTTGAACATGGAGGTCTACAGGCATGGAATATTCGTTAGAGTCCAATGGTTGTCAGTGTTCAGCTGTTACTTTTTGATGTGTAGTATGTGGGATGTCTTCCTGAAATGAGCTGTTTTCTGAGAGATCTTGTTGAACTTAACCATGCTAACCTGTTAAGACTTATGGGAAATTACTGGTAGCCCATAGGACTAAATGGGTAAGGTAGAATTAGTTGCTTTTCATGAGCAAAAGCCTTTAAGGCAGAAATTATGGAAGAAATCGTAGTATTTCATTGCAGTACACCAGGTTTTATCATCAAAAAACAAAAGTCTGGTTTGTGGTAATGGTTGTGATGAGTTAGTAGTTGAATTTTGAGTCATTGTAATTATTAACTTCATAACCACTTTATTTTAGTAGTGTTCTGATTGAATTGCAAGTACGACAGTTGTTTCACAGGTGAATGCTCTTTCCTGAAGATGCAGTCAGAAACACTGCCCTTTATGGATTCTGCAGCCATACCTCTTTTGTTGCAAATTGTTTGAGAGTCAGTAGTAGATTACTGGGTACAGCAGTAGTAAATATCAAGAGAACAAACTTTGTTGCAGATTGGACAAACCAGTTTTAAGGAAACACTTCAAAAGCTTTCCCGAGCATGTTGTAATGAGAAATTCTGAGGGGATGGTAATGAGAAAGGAGCATTTGTGTACTAAATTGGGTGCATGTGAGTGTCCTCATGTGATTCGTTATTCACACTCAGGTGTTGGCATTTAAGAGTTCTCTGCTGAAAGTGAGCTGATATTAATTTTTGTCATTTAGATATTTGAAAACTCATATTTTTTCAATACTCTTACAGAGAGGAAGATTCAGAAAGTGAGAAAGATAAGAAAATCTGGTACTTTAGCACAAAGATCCAGCTGGCAGAGTTGATTGAATGCCTGGACAAAGATTACTGGGAAGCTGACCTATGCAAAACTCTGGAAGAAATGCGTGAGGAAATTCATCGGCACATGGATGTGACTGAAGACCTCACTAATAAAGCAAGGGGCAACAACAAGTCTTTCCTTTCTGCAGCAAATGGTAAGAGTATTTTATGGCAGTAGATGTTGCACTTTGAATCAAATGCTAGTTCATATTTCTTTTATTATAAGAAGCTTATAGAAACTGATGGAGAAGCATCTTGCAGGTGTACCAGCATGGCTATTTAGTGCTGACCTCTTGTAGGACTCTGTATCATTTATCCTAGGATGTCCTGAATGATCTGGATTCTTGATATGCTTAGGATGTGCCAGACTGTGATTGCTCCAGGTGTTGAGGTGGAGCTGTGTTAGCTGTCATATGTTTCCTGATGTGTGTGTGTGTGTATATGTATGTATATATATATATATATGTACATATTATCTCTTCATTCACACTTTACAATCCTATGGGAGTTGGAGTAGCAACAGTGTTTAGAGCTCCAGTATTTACTACAATATTATGAAAAGTGTGGAAGAATGTATATCTCCTCTGCACTTCTTCACCTTCACCAACTTCCCTACCTTGAGGCAATGAATAAATAGCAATATAAATTTGTGAAGGTCTGAACTTTGTTTCTAGGGAAGACATGAAGATTAGATTTTCAGGTTTAAAATTGGATATAAGTCATCACTATATAAATGTATTAACTCTGAGGAATCAATTATTAAATCTGTGGAATTGTTTCTTCTAAGTGTGGGGAAAAAAGTGGCAAGAAGATGGATGTTATCTTTTGTCTCATTGAAAAGAAGCTGCGTTTATGTCATGTTATTTCTGCTCTGTGGCTCTGTAGCTGGTGGTTGCTTTGTTTGTTGATGACAACATACTTTCTTTTGTAGATGAAATTTTGGACATTATCAGAGCAAGAAAAGGAGAAATAGTGGAAGATAAAACCACAGCAGATGATGAAGCAGAAAAGGCCAAAAGTGATGTCGATAATGACCAGATAGATGCTGAGAGAAGCAAGGAAGAATCTGGAGACCAAGATAAAAATGAGGAGACGCTCACTGAGCAAGATGCAGAAAAAGTGAAAACAGAAGGTAAAGAAACTCTGCTGGTGCTTTAACAACTTCATTGACATGAATTTTTAGTTGAGACCCTCACATTTCTCTAAGTATAATGTGATCTAAGGGACAAGGGGAATGATTCTCTAAGTTACTTTGTAAGTAATAGATTGTTGTTTGTCAGTTCTTTTGGGTTGTGTATTGTAATTGGTTTTCTTATTAAGTAATATGTAAGTAATTCCTGCTTTTCAAGATACTGCCAGCTTGTAGATACAGGAAGCTTGAGGTACAGGTGACACTTGCAGGTTGTGATTAGCATGTTTGTAGTAGGCAATATTACATCATTTTTGACATTGTTTTCCTCATCAGAACTAGTTTGTTCTTTGATTTTGAGACAATACTGTCTCATAGAAGAAGGGTGAAGCTCAATGTTTTTCAGCTTTATCAAACAGACAAACCAAGCTGCTGAAGTTGCGTTCTATGGATGATGCCAAATGACATCCTAAGACATACTAAAGAATATCCCTAAAGTTTTGTTGTGCATTTTACTATAGAGGCAACAGTCGTTGGGGATAAAAGTAACTCTGTGACATCAAGCACTGATGACAACAACACAAATCCTTCTGCAGGAGAGACTAGTTGCTCTGAAGGGAAGAACGCAGTGGGGTGTCAGTCAGAAACCCTTGAGAGCAACAACGTGGCAGAGAAGAAGGTGGCATCAGAGCTCCCTCAGGAACTCTCAGGTACAGAAGGCACTGTTACCAATGCCTCTGTAATTTGGGGAATCTGTGAAGTTTTTTCTCTCTGGTTTGTCCACTAAAACCATTCACAGCGTATATCACTCATGCTGTTTGCTTGCAGTGCCATCCTTTACTGCTACGTTGTCATTAACATTTCAAAGTTAATTTTCTTGCAACTAGTGTTTGAAATTTGTAGTCCTCTGTGACATTAGCATTTGTTTCCATGCCTTCCAAAGATGACTATGGCTAAGCTTTTTATGTTCTATTTTCTGTAGATTTTATTTTTCCATATTGATCCATAATAGTTTTTAGCATCCTATCAAGTTGATTTCAAATTCTAATTTGCTGCTGGCTTGTTTATTATTTTAACCTCTCATTTACTGTATGAATTACTAACAAACAAAGCATTTTCATTCAAGTGAGTAAAGCATTGCACAGAAATGTCAAGGTCAAAATTGTCACGCTAGGAATTTTAAACAGATGTCAGAATTGTAAGCATAGGGGCTCTTGTGTTTTAATGTGTCTTGTTCTACCATGTCAGTGATTAAAAAGTAGTAATATACACTATTTAGTAATGTTCTAAAAAACACCAAACTTTTGATTTAGGAATAAATGGGACTTAATTGCCTAAGATACCAATGTACTATTTTAGAATTATAACAAATACATTATAATTCTATAATATTATCACTCTGTAACATCTGATGTAGTGATGCTCAGTGTGTTATGTTTCAGAACACAGTAGTAAAGGTTTTCTCTCCTGCAGAAATAGATCTCCATTCACGTACAGATCCCAGTTCTTGAACTTGCGAATGTAAATGCATCCAACCCTTGTCATTAACTTTTTCAGAGGAGGAGATAGTGAACGTTAAGATTAATCCACAATCTGGAAGCTTCATAATACACTTTTCTAATAGATTCCTAGTGCATGGGACAATAAGCATGCATTTTAGATACTTACCAAATATATCTCTGTAATATGGTGTTTATTCCATTTTAAACTTAAGATAACTGCATAAAGGTTTAATGGAAAAGTTATGTGTCCTATAGCTTTGTTCCAGACACATTTATGGGTTAGTATTTTGTTCTAAAGTTTCACTTGTATATTTATCATTATTTCCTTATTATACTTCCACAAGTACTTTTCTCATTTCAAAGCTTTTAGCTTATTTTTAAATGAATGGGCTTTTGGTTTTGGCAGGAAAGTGTATGTGTGTGAGAAGGTTCTTATTTATGTCTAATTTACTATATTCATAGTGGTAATTCTGTTCCTGTGATGAAATTTCCATTTGAGACTGTCGTTTCAGAGGTAGGGAGGGGAATACTGAACCAGTATCAGTGAGGCAGCTACCCCCAGAGGGGGAAAACTGAAATAAAATGCAAAGCTAGATGAGAATGTTTGCCACTTGGCTGTCACCACCTTATTAAATGTAGTTTGGGTATTAGTCTTTTATTAAGGGTCTAGATTGGGTGCTTCCACTCTCTTCCGGACAACATGCACCACAAATGGTTCCATTTTTCCTCTTGGTCGAAAGGGAAATGGATTGAACAGTGGTGCATGCAGGTTTGGGATCTTCTGAGAACCCCAGCATACTTTACTGCATGGTCCTTTTGCTAGGAGTGAGTGTTTCACAAAAAGGATGTTTTGTTCTGTCACCTTTCTTAAAATCAACAGTGTAATGTGGCAGTGATGTCCATAGCTGTCAAGACAGACAGTAACAAGGATAACTGAGGACCAAGAACCCATGATTTTTACTGAGCTTGAAGCAACACTTAGGTGCATCAGATTGTAAGAAAGAGGCTGATTTGAAGTTTGCTGAGTTTAGATGCAGAGTAGTGCCAGTTGACCTGAAATCTGTAGGATTCCTCAGAATTACTGTGCTAAAGAAGAGACAGTCAAAGACCTGGTGGAAAACTAGAGGTCAACTGAAAGGTGTAAGCTAAAGAGCAAGAGCATAAAATAAGTTAAAGCTGCAGGAAGACCAGATTTCATGAAATCTGCATTCTGAAAGCAAAGCAGAGTCTCAGCAGAGAGTTCTCTGTGTGTGCATCTGTAGGAAAAAAATTGTCTCCTAGGTAAAACATATTCATATTTCATGTAAATATGCATTTCAGCCCTTCAGAGCCATAAAAGTTGAAACTGCTTGAAGATACTTCCCATGGATACAGTGCTCTGGAGGGAATTAATATTTTATAGGTGTTTCCCTCCAGTCTAGCAAAACACATTCATCTGGCCTTTATTTGATGAAAAATTCAAAACACAAAAAGATTACCTTGATCTAATTTAAAAGAAGAATTAAAATGAAGTTGTTCTCTCGTAGAAGAAACTGGTCAGATGATCCCTAGCAACAGTAGCAGTGCGTCTGCTGCACCTCTACAGTCAGATGTTGAAAACAGCAATGGCAGTGAGCTGGGCTCTGGGCAGAATGACTCCATTAGGACATCTGATGATGCTGAAAATGCAGAGAGGGGATCCCAGACTTCAGAGGACATAGGTAATAATAATAATAATTGTATATGTAACTTTCTTTTTATGCATCATTTTTGTAATTCCCATACACAAAGAGAAGGCTTCCAGGTTTTGTTTTTAAAAGCCTTTTTCCCTTGGGCAGGAGAGAAATCTAATGGTGAAAGAAGTGATTCTCCAGGCGCAGGAAAAGGCACACCAGGCTCAACACGAATGCTCACGAGATCACGGAATCCAGATAGCAAGTTGAGCCAGATGAAAAGCCAGCAGGTTGCTGCTGCAGCACACGAAGCAAATAAGTTGCATAAAGAAGGCAGAGAGGTTTGTGCACGTCTTGGAAAACTTGAAGTATGAAAATGTTGTAGGAAACTGATAATATTTTAAAACTGAAACAGTGATTTTTGGCAGACTATGAAGATGCTTAAAAAATGTAGCAATAATAGCAAATTATTTAATCGTAGGAAGCATTTATCCTCCTTCTCCTTTGTTCTTTGTTACTATCTACAGAGGTGTGACAGTGATTCAGTGCAGTGGTAAAAGTTTTTTGCGTGGCTGTAGGTTGTTTGTTGGGTTTTGGTGGTTTGTTTTGATTTTTTAAGTAGTTTCTCCAGGAAAGAAATGATTGAATGCCAGGAATTCACTGCACTTAAGTTTTCTGCGTATTGGTTGGTGTATTCACTTTAGTTTTGTTATCTGGTTTTCCTTGTAAGTTAGTACTTAGCGTATTTATTCACAGAGCTCTCAAATTTGGAACTCAGTTAATGAATAATTACACCGGTGATGTTACCCATGCTATGTTCTCAAAGTCAAAGACACTTGTTTGCTTAGCTGCATGTATGAATTCTGTGATTTGCCAACAAGGGGTTTCACAGAAAGCTTCCTTAGTCGCTGAAGCCGTTTTCCCAAAGGTGCCTCTAGAATAGGCTTAATTCAGGGCAACAACTTGAGTTCCTGTTTGGCTTTGAGGAGCTTGGATGGTGCTTTTTTAATGTTAAAGTTGATCTTTGGGAATATCTGAACTCTACATCAGCGTTGAAGTACACATATGTAGTATATCAGATAAACAGTTATTTGCTTCTAGAAACTGAGGCAAAGGGGCTTTTATTGTTTTATATATGGACAGTTGAAGCCAAAATCATAAATAAATAAATAGAAATACTTGAAACTTAACCCTTCAAATTATTTTTTCTTTCACAAGGTTATAGTGGTCAACTCTCAAGGTGAAATCTCCCGGATGAACACAAAGAAGGAAGTTGTGATGAAAGGAAATATCAACAATTATTTCAAATTAGGGCAAGAGGGGAAGTATCGTGTGTATCATAACCAGTATGCCACTAATTCATTCGCATTGAACAAGCACCAGCACAGAGAGGACCATGACAAGAGACGACATCTCTCGCATAAATTCTGTCTGACTCCTGCTGGAGAGTTCAAATGGAATGGGTCTGTACATGGGTCCAAAGTTCTTACCATTTCCACTTTGAGGTTAACTATCATTCAGCTAGAAAACAACATCCCGGCATCATTCCTTCACCCAAACTGGGCTTCCCACAGGTAAATTACTAAATGAAAATATATATTCTCGTTTTACTCGTATTTTGGCTAACAGAATTAATGAGCAATGGTCTTTGTCAGATGAGTGATTTCCAAGCACCATGCTTCAGTATGTTAAAATATAAGCTAACGTGCGTGTGTGTTGTGATGGATGGCTGAAAGGATTGCACATTTGAGTGAAGTATTACAATACAAAACCATTAAATCTTATTAACACAGCATGCTGTATTAGTGCATGTGTATGTTTCAGGATTTTAATCTTTGTTTCCAATTTAGGTCTAACTGGATTAAGGCTGTTCAGATGTGCAGCAAGCCTAGAGAATTTGCACTAGCGCTGGCTATATTGGAGTGTGCAATTAAACCGGTTGTCATGCTGCCAATCTGGCGGGAGTCCTTGGGGCACACTAGGTAAAATAAATAAACATCACAATATTTTTGACTCTGAGAACTTGCTTTTGTTTTACAATTACTGGTTCCTCTAAGCCTGTAAGAGTTACGTTAAAATTTAGTCAGTCATTGAGCACTTGGAAGAGGTTTTTCTCAACCAGAGATACTGAAAATACATGATGAGATTTTTATAGCCTCATTGCTCCTGCAAAGCAAGTTTGTTCTCTTTACCTGAGCCACAGTCCCAAAGTGATAAAACTCTGGGAGCCTACGAGAGCAAATTTCAACACACCCAGTTCAGTGGAGTCTGTCTTTTGTCTCTCATTGTGTCATAGCAGCAAAAAACAAGATGAGTCTGATGTCAGACATGGTTGCAGGCAGCTGGGTTTGCCTTACTGGAATAGCCATAAGAAATTAGTATTTCTGGTGCAAGTAATGCATATAACCTGATAGTGGGCATTCCTCTTAACTTCAGATATTTACAGTTATTCAAAGAGATAATATATGCTGCTGTTTGACTTCTTTTATTTGCTTAAAAGATCCTGTCCTTCAATGCGCTTCAATTTATGTGTATTAGATTACGCAGAATGACAGCAATAGAAAGAGAAGAAAAGGAGAAAGTGAAAAAAAAAGAGAGAAAACAAGAAGAAGAAGAAACAATGCAGCAAGCTACATGGGTGAAATACACATTTCCTGTCAAGCATCAGGTGAGGTTTTCTTTTCTGTGAGGAACAACCAAAATACAGGCATTGTTGATTACTTACTCTTTCTGCTTTCATTTGAAACTTAGTTTGTTATCATTGCATTACTCCCTGCCATTAGGATAGGAACCAAGCCCATGTGTTCAAGCACATAATCTTCATCTGAACTAAATTTGTTATGTATTAGGCTCTTAGTGACACCACCTCAGTTGACAGATGTTTGTCTGCCAAATGCAGTCTTTCCTAGTGGAAGGGTTCTAGATGGTTACTGGAATCTTTGTGTGTCTGTCCTCGTCCAGTGCAGCCCTCCCATTCCCACCCCAAAAAAAATCTAGCTTAGCTACCTTTACTTTGGCAAGTTATATAGTATGGTGGGAGCTACTGTAGTAGCCTGTTTGTATTCTTCTACAGTAAATATTAGGTACTTTGGTTGGATGGGTTCATTCAAAAACTTATATAATCGTTTAGCTTTTAGGTAAATAGGTTGTCTCAGAGGAAATAAATATGCTTTTAGATGTTACTATGGTGGAATCAATGTAATTATCATCAGATACTTAATTTTAGATAGTGTATTTCACAAATATACTTCAACTTGTTTTAAAAAGTCTGTAAATAAAAGGTTGTTAATAATGCAGCAAATAGCAAACTTAAAACTACTATTTTAAAAATATTTGACAGGTTTGGAAGCAAAAAGGAGAGGAATATAGAGTAACAGGGTATGGTGGCTGGAGCTGGATTAGTAAAACACATGTCCACAGGTTTCTACCCAAACTGCCTGGAAATACTAATGCAAACTACAGAAAGTTGCTACCAAGTAAGTGTCTGCGTTGCTTTCATAGACTGGTTTTTTTAAGCTGCATTAAATTATTTGAATTACAAAGTTGTGTGTAATATTTGTACAGCTTTATATAGCCTTCTGTAAATTAACAGTAAATAAAACTTTGTAGATAATCACTAGCAAAAAGTAACATCTAAAATATTGGGGTGTGTACCTTGTATGTGTACACTTACCTACACCCCATGTTGACAGAAAACTGTTAAGCAATTTTATCTAGGAACAGTAGTTTCCTAAGGGGAAAGGAATTAATTTCTCTAGGAAATGTAAAATGCATCTTCTTGGTTTTTTGTTCCGAGGATTCATATTTAAAAAGGCCAATTCTGTACAGTTGGCTTTTAGAATACATCCTGAGCTGTGCAAGTCTTATTCATAATGAATTTAATCATAACTTTCCTTTTAAAATTTAGAAAATGGTGGCTTACCCTGTGTCACACGTCAAAATGATTTCTTTCCCCACATATTGATGTAGTACTTTCCCTGTTGCTTTTCATTGGCTCAAACGCAAAATGGATGCTGCTGCTTTTAGTGTTTTCCTTATGATTGATAAATTGGATTTATTTTGCTTTCTCTATTGCAATAATAGCCACTACTGTGCTAAGCACAAAGTCATTTGAATACTAATGTCCATTCTGGTTTCACTGTGGAAATGAAAATTATGATAATTGTGACTTTTCAGGGTCTGAATTAATATGCTGTTGATAGACTGGGGGTTCAGAAAGTGGTGTTTAGTTTCCTGAAACATGGGTGGGGTTTGAGTTTGGGATATGTTTTTGTAAGAAAAGCTGAGCATAGACTCCCGAAAAACTAAGGTGAATGACACCATTTTACCTCTGGTGGGCTTTTAGATTTTATGATTTAATTCAGTAGCACACTAAGCTTAATAGTGTTACCATTGTATACTTAACATTATGTCTATTTCTCAGTTTCGCTAATGATGAATGATTTGAGAGGTAAACTATAACATACATTAAAATGCAGCAGAGTAGAAAAGATATTCTGAATAATTGACACCATTTAATTCATTTATTAATAGCAAAGAGTGAAGATGAAAAATGCAGTTTGGATAAACGAAAAGGTCCAATTAAGGTAAAACTAGAAAAAGACAGAACAAAGGATTCTCATGATCTGCAAGGAAGAGACAAAGACGTTTCAGAAATGTCAGGGAAAGTACAAGTGAAAGAAGAAAAGTCACGTCAAGAAAAAGTAGAAGTTGATGCAATTTCTGAAAGCCTGGATGGTGCAAAAGACAAAGGTAATGGTATATTGAAATTTTGTGAAACTATTCATTACAGCACTGCATGTGTAAAAGCATAGGGCCTCTTAAATAACTATTGAAAAGCTGTAACATGTTTTGTCAAGACATTTAAAATGTTTCAGTTAAATGATTGCTGATCGTTCCTTGTAGTAATGTCTGAAGTTTTTGTTCCCTTTTTCTTGAACTCTTGATATGCTAAAAGGTCCATTTATTTCTCAGTTGTTAATATAAAAGTATAGCTTGATATTTGTTGTTAAGGGAGCTTACTGATGCAGAGTTTGTTCTTCTTCACAGTGGAAAAAGAAATCGATGGTGAAAACGATAAAGTCATCAAGGAAGAACCTATGGATGTAGATGATGTGAAAATTGAATCCCCCTTAAAAGATGAGGATAGTCGTAAGCTGGATATAATCAATGTCAGTGAGGGATTTCATTTAAGGACTTGCTACAAAAGGAAAGTAAAATCATCAAAATTAGATGGACTACTTGAGAGGCGAATAAAACAGTTTACACTGGAAGAAAAACAACGACTAGAAAGGATGAAACTGGAGGCTAGTGCTAAAACTGGAGGCATTCGATCTGTAAGCCCCCAGAAAAACACAGATGAGCTACAAATGAGAAAAGTAAAAGAAGGAAGCCAGTTTGACATGTCTTGCCAAAATCAAACCTATCTTTCAGAGAAGACCCAAACTGAGGATGCAGAACAGGACTGCTTGCCAATCAGCAGCATCTCTTGTTCCAAAACCAGTGAGCTTGATGAACCCTCTTTGCCTTTGACAAACAAGCTTTCAAAAAGAGAAGGCCAGCTACTGGATGAAGACTCACGTCAATCCTCTGAAGGTGAAAGCTCCATTCAGAATGATAGTAAAGAAAACCCTGAACCTGTGACTGCTGATAAGTGTCAAGGACAAGAGGCTCTTGGAGAATCTGAGAGTTCCTTTGTGGATGGCTTGAAACAAACAAATGCAGAAGGCAGAATCAAATGGGATATTTCAGAAACCAGCAAAAACCCTTTGAAACAAAACCTACCTATTACCGGAGTGACTCAGTGTGAACGTGAAGACTTGGAGCCACTGGTAACTGAAACCAGATGCAGAAAAGATGCTCTGGCCACCCCTGAAAAAACAGATTCAGAGGAAAATTCTGAGCAGCAGAGCAAAGACCCAGAAAACAATTGTATACTAAAAAGCCATGTTGAACCAACATCTTCTCAAGAAAGTGAAATGGGGGAAGAAATTACTTCAATAAAGAATGAAAGTAAATCTGAAAACAAGACCGTGTTGCACCAAAAATCAGTTAGTAAAGAACCATTTAAAACAGAGCTAATTTCTGAAAGAAATCTTGAAAGTCAAACGCTGGAACACATGGATGGGGTAGAAGCTGATGAGGATTTACTGAGCTCTAAATTAACTGAGGCTAATAGCCAAAAGAAAATGGAGACAAGGACCATAACCAAATACCTCGATCAGACGAATCTAAATAGTGTTACTGACAAAAAGAATAATAAAGATGAAGAAACTGAGACAGAAAAAGAAAAGTCAGCCTTTCAAATGAATGGAAAAGACAGTGCTGTTAAAGCATTACCAAATGATGACTGCTCAGTTAAAGATACTTGTGAAACAAAGGCAGGGAGTGATACTGAACCGAAAGTTAATAATATTAATAAATCCATTCAAGAACTTGAAATAAAACCATTGACTTTTAAGGAATCTTCAATAAAACCCTTCATGAATGGTGACATCACGGTAGAGGACACAAAGGACAAAAACAATGTGGATGCTAAGTCACGTCTGCAGAGTTCACCCGTGTTGGAATCCGGGGAGAGTCTTCAGCCACCAGATGAAGTTCCCAAGTATGTGCAGAAAACTGAAGAAAAACGTCTTTCTCCGGAGAGATCTGCTTTTGGCACTGCCTGTAAAGAAAATAACCTCAATAGTGAAACAGAATCCATGGAAACTGATGTAATTGAGGAGAAAAAAGTTACTCCGTCGCCTGTAACCTCATGTGAGGAATCTAGCTTGAGTAGTCACTTTGCTGATCAGAATGGTGTACAGACATATAAAATGGAGAATATTAATGGAGAAAGTAAAGTAAAAACTGTTATTACTGAAGTGACAACCACAACATCGACTGTGTCTACAGAATCCAAAACTGTGTATAAAGTTGCAGAGACTGTAGCTTCTAATGATGAGAAAACAACAGTAGTGTCATCTACAGAAAATTGTGCCATATCCACTGTAACTACCACCACTACTGTGACCAAGCTCACCACTCCAGCTACAGACAGTAATGTTGATGTTGTTTCTGTGCAAGAGCATAGTAAAACAGTGGTTACAACAACAGTAACTGACTCACTAACTACCCCAGAAGGCACATTGGTGACTTCTATGACTGTCAGCAAAGAATATTCTACAAAAGACAAAGTGAAGTTAATGAAATTTGCAAGACCCAAAAAAACCCGTTCTGGAACTGCCTTACCATCTTATAGAAAATTTGTTACCAAAAGCAGTAAAAAAAGCATCTTTGTTTTACCCAATGATGACTTGAAAAAGCTGGCCAGGAGAGGAGGGATTAGAGAAGTTCCCTATTTCAATTACAATGCAAAGCCTGCCTTGGATATCTGGCCATATCCATCCCCAAGGCCAACTTTTGGGATCACTTGGAGGTACATGCTTTATATCTTTGAGGAAGAGTTTAGGATGTGATGATGCTATTTGTTATTCAATAGTTATCTCTATTGCTCAGTAATGGTAGAATGGAAAACCTCTGTCCCTTGGGTTTGGTTGGGTGTTTTGATTAGATTTTGATTTGAAAATGTAATTCATGGTCTGTTGTTAGGTACCGACTTCAAACAGTGAAATCACTGGCTGGAGTGAGCCTCATGCTGCGGTTGCTGTGGGCATGTCTCAAATGGGATGATATGGCAGCAAAAGCTCCACCTGGGGGAGGAACTACACGTACAGGTATTATTTCCTTAAATTTCTAACTTTCCTAATGCAAAAACTCTTGCTGTCAGTTTTTAATATCAGACACATTGCAAACATTTCTGTAAAGGCTTCATGTTAGCTATGGCATTTGAATTTTGTAGTCAACAGTTTGTACTAATTGCTCTATCTTTACCTTGATTATATTGGGTTGACTGGAGAGTTAGCTTTTATTTGTTCTCTCTTATTAATGTATTGGGACTGATTTTTTGTAGAAACATCTGAAACTGAAATCACGACAACAGAAATAATCAAGCGAAGAGATGTTGGTCCATATGGAATCCGGTCAGAGTACTGTATAAGAAAAATTATTTGTCCCATTGGTGTACCAGAGGCTCCAAAAGGTATGTTTGTTTATACATTTTTCTCCTTCCCATAAGCTCCTACAGAAATGAAGGTAACTGGATCTTTATGTTAATTCAGACCATTAAGGGAGCAAATACAGCTTGACATGAACTATTCATTCACCTCTGGGAAACAAGTGATGCATTTAACAAACTGATCTCTCTCAAGCTGAAAAGCCTTCCTGTCTATAAAATGAGATGAAAAAGACACTAAATCTTGGTTTGCACTTTAATTTTGTTTTATTGTCAAGCTTAATGCGTGTGTTTTGACTGTTCTCTAAAGAAACTCCAACACCCCAGAGGAAGGGACTGCGATCAAGTGCACTAAGGCCAAAAAGGCCAGAAACACCCAAGCAAACGGGCCCTGTAATAATCGAAAGTTGGGTAGCAGAGGAGGAATTGGAACTATGGGAGATCAGGGCATTTGCTGAAAGGTAAATGAACTCAAATGAACTTTTAAAGAAAGCAGTTTTAATTTGTGTGTACGTTAAATCAAAGTTCCTGCTGGAGAACACAAACTTGGTAGCTACAATCAGAGAAAGCATATCTGTGTTGCATTTTCACTGTGCCTTTTGATAATGGTAATCAAGCTCAAAGCTGTAAAGCTAAACTGTTTGCTAGTACCAAAACGATTTTATGCAGATCTTATAGATTGTTACAACTAATATTAATTTACCATGGTTATTAACCAATTACTGTCATATGCTAAAAGGCTATTATGGTAATGCATGGAGAGGCTTTAGGCTACTTTGAGCCTGACTTAAAACACTAAATGTTTATATACTTTTATAATACAAAGAAAATGAATGTGTACAAGTAAAGTAAAGGTAAATTCAGCCTGAGAATATTCAAGTCATAAATGAATATTTTCAGTATTACGTGCTTAGAGTTGGAACAATATTTTGGAGTCACTTGGAAAGAATTGTTTTAGATTAATGGTATTGCAGAGATTGTTTGCAATCTCAGGTGTAATTATAAATTCCAGTTTTGATTAATAGCTTCCTATAAGGTGACACAGTAGTTCAGCAGCCAAATATTTAAGAGATGTTGCATACAACTTCAATAATTTATTACAGAATACTTGTATGGCCATGGCCAGTTTTTCAGTGATTGCCAGTCTCAGTGTTTGTTCTTATAAGAATGATTAAACTGGATTAAATGAAATCCAGTTTGAGGGTTGGATTTTACGTGGTGGTATAACTTACTTTTGGTTGTGTCTTTGGCAGGGTGGAGAAGGAAAAGGCACAGGCAGTTGAACAACAGGCTAAGGTTAGTGAACAGAAGAAGGCAGAGGAATTCAAGGCCCAATTGGAGGCTCAACTAAAACACCAACGATTGGCTGCCCAGCAGGTGGGGGAGCTCTTGGTAGTCCCACCTGTCAGCAGCATGCATTAAAATATGGCAAACACAGTTTATCCCTTATCTTGCACCATTTTTCAAGAGGTTTTGCTTCCTGTGCAAACTAAACCATCAAACAATGCTGCTCACGCTGTGTCCATCCATTATTTTGAAATGGGGTTAAGGCGAAGATTTGCTTTGGGGTTGCCTTTGCGGGTTTTTTTTTCCCCATCTAATTCATTACACCTTAAAAAGATTTAGTTTGTTTTCATTTTAAAAGAAGGCTGAGTAACACCCATCTCCAGGTAAGGTGTTCCTGTGGTGTAATGGAAAGCTGCCTTGGTTTATAGCTGACTTGGGAATACAACTGCATTTGCTTTTCATGCTTCAAATCAAATCTTTTGATTTTATCCTATCTTAAAAGTTGGTTGAATGAAGCCTATTGATAATTTTATGGCTCTATATATAGATGTGTGTATGTATGTATAAATGTATGCAATTGGAATTAGGAAACCAAATACCATTTTGGTGTTTCATGTACATTATGAAGAATTTTGCTTTTTTTCCAACTTAGTCCTTTTTCATTTCATCATCCCTGAAGAGAATACATTATTAGTCAATAAGTACTTCTGATAGGTGGGTGTTACCACAATGTAATGCTAACCAGTCACTGGAATTTAATTTAATGAATACTGAGATGATTCCAGTAGCATGGGGAAGAACGTTAGATGTGCTGGAATTTTAA
>JBCJKH010021011.1:0-12173 GCA_039877255.1 Loriculus beryllinus | reverse complement strand
GGAAAAGCTTGGGACTAGCTCTTTAGTGACTTTCGTTGTTGCCATCCTCCTGTCAAGTTGTCTTCTATTCATCATCTTTTGACTTTCCCTTTCTTTCCCCTTCCCACAGTGGTCTGTCTCTACCTGGTGACTAAATCCAGGGAAACTCAAGTTTTTTGTGTGCTGAGCTATGTTAGCTCCTGAGACTCTGGCTCCTTTCCTCCGAGCACTGTCAATAGCCATTGCCATGAAGTAAAAGCCATCATAGATTGTCCCAAAAAGAGGAGAAACCTGGAAATACAGGAGAAATTGAGGTCAGGATATACTGTTGACAGCCTCTGATTTGAAACTTGTGGCAAAATGATGTCCCACTGGTTAAGCTGTAAACTCAAGAACGGAGACCTCTGAGCATTAAGAGCTCAGAGAGTAATGGGTTTGAAGAATCTTAACTTGAAAGTAGCTTTTGGGAGCTATAAGGGTTGACCCAACCTATGTGTGACTTTGAATGTCTGTCTTTTCTTACGGTTGCTTCCCAAAATAGAATTTCAAACTATTTTTAAACCCATGTAAAACTGCTTTATCAAGGGAAGAACCAAGACTCTGAACATGATGATCAGCTGGCATTTTAGCACAACCTGCCTCAAAGAACTATGTTAAAACATGTACAGATAGAAGATCAAAGTCAGAAGCTTGCCTCCCTACCCAGGTACGTAAAGTGTCATACCCAAAGGATTGATCCTCTTTGCCAGCACATTGTTTATTCCCAAGATGTAGAAATCACAAAGCAGATCCACAGCAAACTCATTCTCTGAGGTACCACAGCCCTTTCTCTTTATATTACTCCTTTCCATGCTGGATTTGATTTAGGAACCTATAACTTTCCCCTCCTCTAAAACACCTACACTGTGGCCTTTCCAATCACATGGTCATTCGCAGTTGGTAGATGAACACTGATTACAGCCATATACTCATGATATAATGACAATTGCTGTTGGAAGCCATAGAATTTGATATCTGTGGTGGGATTCATTGATCAGATGTAGACACCTTTAATGAATAGACACCTTTAATGAATACACTCAATAGAGTTAATCAGGGCTGTCATTATAGTGAAGGAGAAGAAATGAATGTTCTCAAGGCATGATTCATCTCCTCCTAAAGTAGACATCCATGCAGATCTCATAAATCATGCCTTAAAAATACTTGGAATTTTTTAAAAGAACATAATGAGATTTAGCTCAGCTGAATCCTCCACCTTTTCCCAGATTCCCCAATTCTTGTAATGCCTATAAGGCAGCAACTGACATGTTTTTTCATAGGATCTTAGTGACATTTTGATAATTGTGCTGACAAAGAATGACTTTGACAACATTTCTAAGAAGAACAAGGCAGCAACAATCCTAACCATTTCCCTCAAAAGCATCCAGTATTCCACTTCTCTGTTGCATCCTCCCAGATTCTCAGGCATGTGGACACCTTATTTTGGTTCCTTACAAACTCTATGGTCTTTATCCACCTTAGGAGACACCTCTTCAGCTTGGGCCTACAGCAATTAGTATGTAGTAAACCAAATATGATAGCCTCAGAGACAACCCCTTTCTCTTCAATTCCCAGCATGGTCCCGCAGTTGAACCAACTGTGTTACAGTGCCAGATATCCAGAAATATCCTTCCAAATGAACTCAGATCACATCCAAATTTCACCATATTCTTCCCAAAATAGAAACATAGAGACTGGGTTATCTCTCTCCTGTACTTTCGATATAACTATTGCTTGTCCAATGTCTCCTGTTGTCAGGTCCCAGAATAAAACAGAGAGAAAGATTATTTACCTGGGTGGCTTCCAGATCCCTGGTTATTTCACCACTGATTCTGGCTTCCCTGAATGCATCATAGAAAGTCCTTTCTCCAGACTCCAGTGTGATAGTCAACACAGCATCATATGCTTCCTGGAGCTTCTCATCATTATCAAAGATGCTGAATGAGTTGTTCTGATAAGGAAGACTGTACAGCAAAGTGTCGTATGGAACAAAGACGTATCTTCCATCTGCTAGTCCCATTTCCAGAGCTTTTGTGAGTAGGGTGGCCTGTTCCTCCCCTCCAATGAGCACAGAATGCATGCACAGGATTATAACTGAAACACAAGGATCAGTGTTGTTAATCCATTTGGGGTTTTCAACGCAAAATAACCCCATACCTCCCCAATAAAAGAGCTGTTTGAACTGCTTATCAGGTCAGACTCTAGTGATCCCTCACCAACGTTATGGGCTAAGGAAGTTGGAAGCTACAGCAATTTTGTTCAACCTCTGGAGGACTGAAACATCTAGCAAGGGAGGCTGTGAGCATCACCCATTCCTGGGGCCATGCATAAGGAGAAAGAAAGAGAGATTTTGACAAAGGTGAGGCACAGGCTAACATAGAATCAATCATAGAATCATAGAATGGTTGAGGTTGGAAAGGACCTTATAATCACCTAGTTCCAACCCTGTGCCATGGGCAGGGGTGCCTCACATGATGGGTAGTTGTGGTCTTTGTTGTCATGGACTGAGAGACATGAGCTGTCCCTTTGTGTGCCCTGAGCTGACAGACACCACACACTTGTTAGTGCACAAGCTCCACTCATTCACCCTGTCACCATATGTATATAACACAGGACACTGTGTTACGTTTCAACATCTGGTCCATGCTTGCCTGTCCCAGAATCTGTTTCTTTGCCTCCAAAATGCCATGGAGCCAATATCTCCATGTCTGGTGGGGAGATAATGGGTGACTACGAGGAAGATGGAGACTCCCATTTTAATAAGGAGTCCCATGGAAAAGATGAGGGGTGAAGGGCACAAGTTACAGCTGGGGAGATTCCCACTGGGCACAAGAAGAAATTTTTCCCAAAGAAAACAATCAGCCTCTGGAATAATCTCCCCAGGGAAGTGGTGACTCCCCAGTGTTGGACACTATTAAGATTGGGCTGGACAGGGCGCTGGGCCATCTAGTCTAGGTTATGCTTTGCCAAGAAAGGTTGGACCAGATGATCCTTGAGATCCCTTCCCACCAGGTGTTCTATGATTCTGTGATCTGAAATATAGGTCTATCTATTTAATTGGCTTTCCAGTCTGCTCACTGGCCCTTCATGGAAGGAATCACTCCTGATCTTCCATCCAAGACAGCAATTCAAAACTCAGTCAGTGAAAGGAGCAAAATAGGGCAACGATGGGAAGCAAAGGTGCAAAAGAGACCTGCCTGCTACTAAACCAGGAGGGAGCAGGATCTCTAGAGTAGCTGTGGTCTCTCCTTAAGAGAGAAAGAATCCTTGGCAAGCAGAAGCTGAAGTGTACAGGGCTATTTTCAAGGTGCTGAATTGAATTACAGGTACTTCTAGGCAGTGATTCATCCCATGCTATAGCAGAGAGCTTAAGCTGGTCAGGTGAATCATGTTTGAAGGGGGAGTGGTTCTCTTCATCAGTTATGAAAGGAGTTTATCATCTCTAATTCACATGGAAACTCTGATGGTGATGAATCCACCCAAGATGGATCTGGTCTCAAACACTGATTTGAGCACTGATACAACTCCAACTTAGACAACACCTTGCTACCCTTGTTAGTCATTGGCATGAAATTCATAAAGTCTTGGCTAAAATGTATCCTCATCTAGGTTCTCAGTGCTGCAGAGGTGTACACTAAGATCAGAGCTCCATCACAGACTTCCTAACAAGGCTCTGAACCAGAAAAATATGTTTTCTCCCCTACATTTTCTCAAGAGAAGATCATTCTTTACTATTTGATGTACATCAACAAGGGCCCTTCCACTGCTTTAGTTTGTGCTGTATAGCAGTGGATTTCACTTCTGATACCTTCACTGAATACAGGTAGCAAGAACACAGCATCAAAGCTTGAATTTTTTGATAATCCATAATCCAAAAAGCATAAATATAAAACCTTTCTCTAAACCCCTCTTTACACTTTATCGATAGAGTCAAGAGCAGACACTCAGCCATTAAACATTATTTTTCCAAGCTGAACCCAGTCTTTCATGTTGTGGAAGACTACTTTGCCCTATCTCCATCACATACAAAATTCCCAGCATTCTTTTACTTGAAGCCCTGGCTCTGTTAAGGTCAGAGACAAAGTCCTGCTTGACTTAAATGACTTCAAAACTTCATTCTCTAAGTTCTGCCCATTGGATGACAATGCAGTCATACCTTGGAGAAAAGAAAATAAAGAAAGGAAGGAGACTCAAAACACTTACTTTTAATGTTGTCAACTTCTTTAACCTTGTTCCAAGTGTCTTCAATGCCTTTTTCTCCTTTACGCATGGATGTGACAATGCCTACAGGGAGCCCCTGGTTCCTGAGTGCACTCGCTAGCTTGTTGGCTGTGTTCATCCAAATATCCTCATTGGAAGCAATGATGCCAACATGAGCCCAGCTAAAATGTTTCATTACCGCAAACAAAACTCGGGTTGGAGAGGGCAGTGTCCTTGCAAATGTAGGGTGTTGGGTGGTGGAATCCAGTTTATAATTGATGCACATCCACGAAAAGATGGCTTTATTCCAGTTTTCCCCTAAAAGTGTGGCCACTTCACAGAAGCCAGGGTTCAGAGGGCCTATGAAAGCTGAGGAAAGCTTTCCAAAGTCAATGAATCTAACCAGAGCTCTCGAGGTCTCACATTCTTCTTCCAGGACCACATAATCCAGCCTGTGGCCAAGATCTAGTGAAGGATCTTTGGTTATTCGTTCCACTGCTAACCTGGCAGCCACGTGGGGCAAGGCTTTGGAAAAGAAGGGGTCACAGCTCCAGGGTCCAAGCAGTCCAATTTTAAAGACAGAACAATGTGCTGGAGAGCAAAGCAGGGTTATTCCCAATAGCAGCCACCAGAGAGGCTGTGAAAATGTCTTGGATGAATTGCCACCATTGAACTTATGCAATCTAACGTGCCTTGACCAGAGCAAGCTTTTAGGACACAGTGGGAGAAATGACATTGTTTTACAGGTGGGTAGAGCTGCACTGAGTTCTTCGGGAAGCCAGGCAGTGCATTACCAGCAGCTGGAAGAAAAGTAGATTACATTTGCCTGCCTGCATATGTATTTGTCCAGCGCATGTACATACACCTGAGCCATCCCAAATTACACAACAGTTCTCAAGGTGCAAGTCCATGTGCCAAAACCCTGCACAGACATGTGGATATGCACCACGTAGACAAGTGTCCATCCAGTATCAGTTAAACATAGCATAGCCCTTAAATGCACACTTATATAGACTTCCTAAAGCGCTTCGCAATACATTCTGAAACCAGGCAGTGAAGAATGAGTCTGCTTTGATTGCAACAGTAAACACAACCTATGGATGCACTATGGTTTTACTTCTTTGGAAGGATAATTCCCGAATCACACAGGAAAAAAATGCACATGAGAAAATAAATAGGTGGAATGCTCCAAGTCAGCATCTTTGCCAATCCAAAATCCTCAGTGACTTTAGAACATGAATCAGAGCCCATACAAACATAAATACACACATCCATATAGACCCATACGTACATATACTTAAAGATACATAGAATCACAGAATGGTTTGGGTTGGAAGGGATCTTAAAACTCATCCAGCTCCAAACCCCTGCTGCAGGCAGGGACACCTTCCACTAGACCAGACTGCTCAAAGCCCCATCCATCCTGACTGTTCCATCATACTTGAAGTAAATCTGTGTACATTCATATGACTTTAAAACCGTCTGAAAAGGTTTTTTGGGGACAATTTGTAGCAAAGTCTCTTAAACCTGGCAAAATGAAAGGTGGATAAACAGGCTATCACAGAACGAGGGGAAAGGAGGATTATGATTTGCATTTAGATTAAGAAATGTTAAATAACCATCAGAGTAAAAGCTTTGTGTTAAGATAGCCTTGGTTAAAGACTCAGAGCCATAGGGTTTTGAGGGAGTAACAACATCACCCTTTACAGCCAGGCAAACAATTGCAAACCCACAACAGCCTCCTGCCATCTGCAGTGTCACCCTGTGGCTTAGGAAAGTTGCTGATCCAAGCAGATTTGTGCTCTAAGATTAGCAGACCCTTTACACCAGCTTACCTGTTCATCACTGGAGAAGCATTTTGTCCTGGATCCTCAGCCACCGAGACACGCAGCGCCAAACGCCGCAACGCAATGTGTGCTGTAAATGCACACACAGGTCCTCTATCCTGATGGAGAGAGGCCTCCAGAAGGTGCAGCCCACCCGTGGAGCAGCTTCTCACCAGTGGCAGTGGCTGTCCTCTGACATGGGTCCCACCTCAAGGATAGGCGATGCATGGTCAGAGTCCCCTCCAAGTGCTCTCGGGTGCCCACCTCCTTCAACTTCTTGCTTGCATGGGCCACTCCAACTGGGTGGGTGCTCTGGGACCCTCCATGCCGTGTCAAAAGCTTCCTATGTCCCTTTTGGTCAAAGCCATCCTTCTCCTTCAGGGTTTCATGACTTCAGATACATCCTCCCAAGCCCTTAGTTCCTCAATGAAGGAACGGGAGTAGAGCTCCAGGCTGCTTCACTCTGAACTGCTTCAGTGCAGAGATGTACTCACATCTAACAAAGTAATTGTAGGGATGGCATCTTAAAGCTCTGCCCTTGGATTAGTGGGATTTAGCTCTTGGGATCTGCCCCTGCAGAACAGCTCCTTAAGTCTCTCTGCACCACAGAAAGGATAGCTCCTCTTCAGCCCTATAAGCAGCAGAGACAAGAGCTGGTTTAGGTTTGGGGTAAGCAGAATACTTGATTTTGGGTTTTACCATCCTGCTGATGTGTTACATTCCCCTTTTCCCTGTTTCTTCCTTGTACCCATCATGACACACACACAGCTTTATACACTTCTTTCTTATTCTCCTGGGTCTTCTAGATACCTCCCTATAGCTGAATCCCCCAGTAGCCCTCTCCATACTCCCAGACACCTTCTTTGCCCAGTGGACCAGGCAACAAAACTCACGTGGAAGGACCTCACATGTCTCAATGCCTGTCTTAGCTAGGAAGCCCCTTGCAATAATTTAGCTGAGGCCACAGAAGCACTTGTGGCCTAGAAGGAATCATTTGTAATTCAGCCTTTTAGCAGTATTAACTTCAAATACATCATATAAATTATACACATCTCATTGGTGGGTGTATGCTCAGGAGCAGTTCTTCATGACTAATGATGGAGGGAAGCCACAAAGACTTTCAGATGAAAGGGGGAAAGCAGCTCTCGCCATTCATCACATTAATTTCCTCCCATTCATTCATTTCCTTGCACAGCCCAGATCCAGGATGGTTCCTGGACACGTGATTCATTGAAGACTGGTACAGCTCAAGATAGCTATCAGGAATTACCAAACAGCTTCGCATTTGGAAAGTGACTCAAAGGCCAACGTCAAGCTTAGAACACTGCTTTGCATGCTACGAGTGCATTAGCTTTTGACACTGGGTTTTAATCAAACCATGGCATTCAATAAAGTTTTTGGAGTCTGCTTTTGTTTAATTGCACTTAAAAGTTTGATTTATCCATATACAAATACACTAATGTCTCTATCTGTATATTGTATATTCACTGCTATCTCATTTCTCTTGGTATTGACAGCGGGGCTGTACAGTTCAGTTCCACTCAGAGCCAGCAATGACAAGGTCTCCTAGAGTAGCTGCAAAACTCACTTCTAGGGGAGTGTGAGGTGTCTCTGTGCATGGCAGGGGGTTGGAACTGGATGATCTTAAGGTCCTTTCCAACCCAAACCATTCTGTGATTCTATGATTCTATGTCCCCTCCTTCCCCCTCCAAGGGGAGACAGAAGAGAGCAACTGCCAATTTTAATGCATCCAGTGATAATCAGGCTGGCGAGGATGCACAGAGCACAGAATCAGGCAGCAGGAGCACACAGGCAGGGAGCCGGAAATAATTACTGTGATACTGTAACCAGAAAACACAAGGCCAAGCTATTTACCACACTAATTGCTATTTATCCCTGTTTATGGCTCCACATGGCAGTGGGACTGGGGGTATAAATAGAATCACAGAATCATAGAATCATCTAGGTTGGAAAAGACCTTTAAGATCATCAAGTCCAACCATTCCCAAGCACTGTCAAGGCCACCACTAATCCATGTCACCAAGATACTCATCTACATGGGTTGTGAATGCTTCCAGGGACAATGACTCCACCGCTGTTCTGGGCAGCCTGTTCTGATGCCAGAAGCCAATTGTTTTTGTAAAAACATACAAAAGGGATCAAACGATGGTTTGAGTTGGAAGGGACCTTAAGGCTCACCCAGTTCCACACCCCTGCTACAGGCAGGGACACCTTCCACCAGACCAGGTTCCTCCAAGCCCCACCCAACCTGGTTTTGAACACTGCCAGGTATGGGGCAGCCACAGCTTCTCTGGTCAACCTGTGCCAGGGCCTCAGGTCCATCACAGGGAAGAACTTTTTCCTAATATGAAGTTGAATTAAATCCTGTTTCCATGTGTTACCTTTGTGTGTCTTCAAAATGTTTCTGGAGCTGAAAAAACACTTTCTTTTTTTCCAAGCAAACAACAGTCTCATAATTCAGTTCATGGCCTGTGCAGGGAACAGTACGGCACAACATAGCATAGGAAAGCACAGCACAGCACAGCAGTGCACCGAACAGCATAGCACCATAAAGAAAAGTCCTAATTTCCAGGGCTGGGCTGAAGCTTCCAGCAAAAAAACAATATGTCATCACATTACAGCATGTGTATATATATGTAAGTATATATGTACATACACTCACATAGATATATATTTGTAGATAAACTTGTGCATCTATATATATATACCTATCCCGTGGACAGAGATGACACCATCCCTGATGTCCTCGACTGTGCTGCACTCCTCCATGAGCTCCTGGAACTCTCCAAGTACGTTGTGGAGGGTGGCAGTGTGGTGGCAGTGAGGACACTTTCCCTGATGTCTTCATTTCCCCAACAGCCTCACCATCACCAACTTCCTCATTTAGTTCTGCGACTTCTTGGAGCACGTGGCAAATGGCAACTGCCCATTGGACCATGCAGTGCTGGCGCAGCTACCAGACATTGAGGACACCATTGAGGACATCACAGTGACCAGCAGTGTTACCAACTGTTCTGCCAAGGTCCTCCACAAGCTCCCTGAAGTCTACAAGTACATGGCAGAGGGCGGCTACCCAAAGAGCCATTGGTGGTGGCACGGCTGAGGGCTGGCAAGGACACAGTCACCAATGTCCCCAAAGTCCCCATCCTAACCATCTCCCTCAACAAGCTCCACCTCCTCTTGGTGTAAAGGGCAGAGTACAGCTGCACTATGGAGCTGCAGGAAGGCAACGACACCATCTGGGGTAGCCTCAACAGCCTTGCCAGCGCAATCTCCTACAGCCAAGTCCCTGACCTGCTGCAGCACTGGATGGAGCACAGGAGAAGCAAGGGCTGCTTGGTGACACCGATGCTGAGGGATGCCGACCCCTTCTGGGGGTGGCAGACTCCCCACTGCGGGACCCACAGGGGAAGCAGGTCAGGGGCTCAGCAGACCTCCCACCCTGGCCAACACTGAACAACTCTGAGATTCCTTCTGAGGAGAGCTCTCTGGAGACCTCTGTGCAGAGCTACAGGAAGGCTTCAGAGGCTCCAGGGGATGGTGGAGAGCCCCCAGAAGGATCTTGACAGCTTGTGCAGAGAATCTGCTGCTGAGCCCCCAGTGGCAGCCAAGGGTGGTTCTGACCCAATTGTCACTGGGGAGACCCCAGGCCAGCCCCCAGGCTGCCCTCCAGCACCATCTATCCTGCAGAGCCACACTGGTGCAGAAGGCACTGCACAGGCAGCCCAGGGTGCTTTTAAGCCACTTGCCACTGCCCCTGGGCCTCGTCTCCTGCCAAGGGGTGCCCAGATTGGCAGAGGTGAGCTGCAAGCAAGCCAAGCACCCGGTGCCAGGTAGCATCAACAAGGAGCAAGAGGCCCCCCAGCAAGACTGCATCCCATGAAAGAAAAGGAAGAAGACAGAGCCTTATCAAGCACTAGGCAATGCTGTGTGAGGGACAGACTGATGGGGACAGCATGATGATGGGCAGCACTGGGCAGGAAGCAGCAAGGGGAATGCTGAGGACACCCTGCACCGACCGGAGTAGGTGGTGTGACCCAGCCACCATCTCACCATCCCCTGAGCTCCCAAGCAAAGATGATTCCATCCCCCTGACTGAGCACTCAAAATCACAAGCCCAGAAACAAGGAACTGAAAACATTTCAATGGTGACTGCAAAGTCTCTTTGCCAACCAGGACTGGGACTGCTCAGCTCCTGCAGCACAGACTCTTGGAAAGCACTCAGTTGATGCAAGTCTGGGCGAAACTGGACTTGCGGCACCCACACCACCAGAGTTTATTCCTCTATAAGCAAAAGTGCAATTACAGCTGTAATATTAAGAAAAACCCTCTTCTTCCCAATGACCTTACATCTTGGCTGTGGGAAAGCAGTCTGAATAATGGGAGGAACGGTTCCAGGAATTCCAGCAGCAAATAGAGGAGAGACTCCACTCCCCACCTGTACACACCAGCATCTCAGCTACTGACAGTAAGTGGCCTTTCTTCTCAAGAGGGAGAATATAGAAGGTACACTCCACAGGCTTCCCTGTGGTTTAGCCTGCGAGACAATGGAGAGGACATTAGGAAGTGTGATGAAAAACCTCCCTCAGTCCTGCTTTTCCCAGATGGAAAACCTACCTACCAGCACATGAACAACCATATATGGGAGTTCTTCCAGAAGAAACATTGCTCCAGTCTTTGGGGGACAGCTTCCCAGACAGAGTGGGAGGGCTGACCTTACACCTCATCCTAAAGTCATGAATTCTAATCCATTTTTACAAGAAGTGGAGCATCCTAGGATCAGGCGTAGAGAGGCCCTACCTCCAGCCAGGTGCAGGAGAGGGAAAACCATATTAATGTGGTATGTATGATTAGATGGCCTGGCACATCTAACTCACAGAAGTATAAGGCCCTCATAGATCCCTGTGCAGAATGTACCCTGATATCACTGAGGGTTAGACACATTTGTATTTCCGGAGTGACAGGGGCATCCCAGCAGCTGACTGTACTGGAGACTCAGCCTCAATGGGAAGGAGTGGGAAAAGAACCCACCCCAGTGTGACTGGCCCAGAGGCTCCATGCACCCATAGAATAGACTATATCAGGAGAAAGTATTTCAAGGACCCAGTAGGGTACCCATGGGCTGGTACTACTCTGCCTGGTCTCTCTGTTGTGGGGTTGCTGATGGTCAAACAAGCACAAGTGCCAGTCATAACCACAACCATGCACGGGCAGCAATATTGCAACGAGAATCCCTGATTCTCACCCATGGGCTGATCCACAGATTGGAGAGCAAAGACGTGATCAGCACAACCTGCTCACCCTTTAATAGCCCCAGGAGGCCAGTGTGAAAGTCTAATGGAAAACAGAGACTAACAGTAGACTATTGTGGCCTGAATGAATCATAGAATAATAGAATGGTTGGGGTTGGAAAGGACCTGAAGATCATTTAGTTCCAACCTCCCTGCCATGGGCAGGGACACCTCACGCTGGACCATGCCGCCCAAGGCTCTGTCCAACCTAGTCTTCAACAATGAAAGGGATGGAGCATTTACCACTTCTTTAGACAACCTGTTCAGTGCCTCACCACCCTCACAGTGAAGAACTTCTTATTTCTAATCTGAACTTCCCATATTTCATTTGAACCCATTAGCCCTTGTCCTATTGCTTACAGTCCCTGATCAAGAGCCCCTGTCCAGCATCCTTGTAGGCCCACTTCACATACTGCAAGGCTCATATAGGGTCTCCATGCAGCTTCTCTTCTCCAGGCAGAACAGCCCCAAGTTTCTCAGCCTGTCTTCACAAAGGAGGTGCTCCAGCCTCTCATCATCCTTGTGGGCCTCCCATGATCCGCATGGCCCCCCTCTGAAGTCACACCACCAAGTGCTGCCATACCAGACATGCTTCCATATGAACGGCAGTCAAAGGCAGCCAAGTGGTATGCCACAATTCACATTGCCAATGCCTTTTTCTCGATTCCTTTGGCAGCAGAGTGCAGGCCACAGTTTGCTTTTACTTGGAGGGGCTTCCCATACACTTGGAATTGACTGCTCCAGGGGTGGAAACACAGCCCTACCATCTGCCACGGACTGATCCAGACTGCACTGGAACAGGGGCAAGCTCCAGAAC
>JBCJKH010021010.1:18455-35210 GCA_039877255.1 Loriculus beryllinus | reverse complement strand
CTCATGTTCATTTTCTCATTGACCACCACTCCCAAGTCCTTCTCTGCAGGGCTGCTCTGAATCTCTTCTCTGCCCAACCTGTAGCTGTGACATGAGTAATACATGGGCAACAAGAGCTCACCAAAGAGGAGAAGTGGATTGCATGCACCCTCAGCATTCACTGTCTCACTGCAGCAACACGGACTCCTTCTACACTATTCGAAATACCATTAAAACATCACTCTTCCCATACATTACACATAAATATGCATTAATCAGTGCACAGGATTACCTTTGGTTGTCTCTAATGCCAAAGTTATAACTCATGGCATAAATGGAGACCATTGCTCTTCATACCAAATAGCTTTTCCCTGTATCCAACTTCATCACAAGTAGGTTCTCATATGCTAAATGTTTGCAAACAAATGCTATTTTGGCAGATTCTTTTGTCAACATTTTTATGACAACATATAAACACATAATGCAATGAATTCAGAAAAAAAAAAAAAAAGGCATTTCTGAGAAAATTTGGAAGATTTAGGGAAAAAATATTGTGGTCTGGAATGACCGTCAGCATCTTCCTAAAAGATTAGTTTCTTCACTGTCGAGATTTATTGCAAATGAAGGAAAAGCAAACACAAGAAGAAGCAAATAAATCTCCAATGACCATCTTCTGCAAACCACCCCTCTGAGCTTGCTTGCATTTACATCACACCAAAGTACACAGGGGTGACAGGGCTTGCTTTCAATGTGAGTTCCTGTAATGCACAACCATCAGCAGCAAAGCTCTTTGGAAGCTTTCCAAGGCCCTGATTCATCATCACACACATCTGTAGCACATTAAGCTGTGCATTTGTTATCTCAGAGCTTTGAGAATAATGTCCCCTAGCTGACTACATAAAATCACATTACAGCTTCAAGGGACATCACTCTGAGGGTTTGAGATCCAGGCAGATGATGTTAATGGAGCTCCTTAGTCCAGCACCTTGTGAGAGCATAATCCCTTTAGTCAAGCCTTGAAAGACCAGGCTGCTGGTAAAGTTCAGCCTGTTGCACCAGGGATCTGCTTAGGACAGAGATGTTTGGATGCCCTGAGAGCAGGATACCCTTCCTCTGCATTGGCCTTTCCCAGCACCAGTCACAGCTGGTGGCTTTCATCAAATCCCAGACTGGCTTGGGTTGGAAGGGACCTTAAATCTCACCCAGTTCCAATCCCCTGCCATGGGCAGGGACACCTTCCACTAGGGCAGGTTGCTCCAAGCCCCATCCAACCTGGCCTTGAACACTGCCAGGGATGTGTTCTAGTGTTAGAAACCACTTTCTAAAGCTTATGAGCTACAACTGCAGGCAGACCCGTGGCCTTCAAGATGGCTCTAATCCTGTTTCTGATGAAATTAAAAAGCAGTTTGTTGCTAAGGCCAGATACCTGATTTTATTTTGGTTTTAAATATGCCATGCTCTGCTGTGTAATGCAGGTTACAGACTCCATGTACATATAAAAATAGCTACTTGCTCGGTCAGAAGGTCAGAATTACCAGGTTGTCCCAGGTCATGAACAAAAAAGTCAACATCTTTCCTTAAAAATTTAAAAATAGTAATTAAAACTGGTGACTTCCCTCAACCTAGCAATGCTACAATAGCTGTGCAAGCTGTTCTACTTAAAACACATTCTGTATCTGGAGTCCTCCATCCACGTTGCATAACCCCGGTCACAGCATTTTTCACCTGGAAAAGTCTCTGCAATTATGATCCTGTTGCTGTTGCCCCTAATACATAAGAGAAATAACTCTTTCCTTTGCTTTTCGACACATTTTATGGGATTTGATGTAAATACAGCCACTTGTGCAAAACCTGGAAACTCCCAATCAAAATAAGTTTGATTGCCAAGCTGATCCAGTTGCAATAAAGCATGATGAAACACAAATCCCCAGCCAGAGAAGGACACACCAGTTTTCCTTCTGCTCCACTTCCCTGACACGTTTCATGAAAGGCCACCTTTTAAACAAAGAGAGGGACAAACTGCAAAGTAAACACAGGTTTTTATATCTTCATATTTCATCTAAATAATACAGTACAGGAATGAGTTCAATGCTTAATATTTTCACTTTTACAGAGATGGACGTTAAATATCCAACACAGATTCAGATTGGTTCCAAAAGTTTGCAGCAATTCCAACAAACCCCTAATGGATCACAAGAGACACACTTGGTGTATTATTAAAATAAGTAACCTGGAGTGTACAGTGTTAATATCTTTATCCATCACAGTAGCCATATGACCTCAGAAAGACATCTCCAAGTATCTTAGACCAGGAAAGCTCTTTATTGCCTGTTTCCAGAAGGTATGCACAGACTTCACCTGTACCGCAAACAGCTGACATCTTCATCCATGCGCAGGCTGATCTGCTCACAAACACTTATAGCATTATATACTGCTATATAGTGTTACATATACTATTACATTGTATATATATATTCTATATATACAGTATATATATAGATATACTATATTTTTTTTATTTTTATATATATATATATGCATATGTACAACCTGGACTTCACAAAACAAGCTTACACCAGTACATGCTTCTGCACCAGTATTTATTGGCTTCTGCACTTACAAAACTTACACAAGATGTTGTACACTTAATAATCATGGTCACAGTAAACAGCAAAAATGGACACAAATCTATTTTCAGCCCGCCAGGATAAACAAAAAGATCTCCTAAGAACACAGATAGAGTGATTTTGGTATTACGGAGCCTGGGAAAGCAGGGAGATAATGAGCTGTCACAGCGAGTAACAGATCGGCACCAGTGATGCAGCTCTGAATGGTGGCAGCTACCAAATAATAATGTTTACTTCAGCATTTCTGTCGAGATCAACTTGACGCCTCAGGCAGTTTTGGGGAAGAGTCACTTCGTCAACATGCAAAATCCAAATACAACTGGAGGAAACTAATTAGACTGAGAGCCTAAAACATTGAATAATGTCTGAAAATACACCTTAGCACAACTGAACTGACTGCATTTTGGAAAAAGTTGCTATTTCTCTGATCTTAAAACATTGGAGGTTTTAGGCTGTCCAAAAAATATGTTTCATAGTTAATCTCTTGGGACAAAGCCATCATTGGAGGACATTTGCGGCAACATCCACTGAACAATTCTTTCATGTCACTCCTCTGATACAACGACGCTATGCTTCAATCCGCCATAAGATGTGATCGTAAAGGATGAAAAGTCACTTTCAAGAAGTCTTCAGAAACCAATTTTAATTGCTTTTCATTTTAAAGGGTTTGGGGACTGGAACCATTTTATACTCATGGAAACACAGAAGGATCCCAATCGCAGCCCTGCTAAGACTCTCCCTTTAGCAAACACCACCAGGATAACTGTGCAAAAGTATTCTTCCAAGTTAGACACTTGCAAGTATAGCAGGTATGGATAAAAGCAAGCATGTTATTATCTTCTCTTTAGTTGATTTCCTATGCCTCTGCAAGATAAGCCAGATAGAAGCAACACAGAACTTAAGCATCCTAGTAAGTAGAAACAGCATTTAGTTGCTTCAAAACATACGAGATAAGAAGCCAGTTGAGCTTAACCTCTGCTACAGTCTATTCCTCACCAAAGTCATCATCCTTTACAGAAAGCACACTCTCAGTGATCTAAGAGGAGGAGATCAGCTGAATTCAAGCAGCTAGAAAAAGGCACAGAAAGTCTTAGAAACATCATCTCTGCCTGTGCATCCAGGAACCACATCACAGTCAGGATGCTCCGTCGCTGCACACAATTAACTACCAGGTCTTATCGCTGCAAAGCCCTGGCAAACAACTGTAATGTGGAGCGGTTTGCCCTTGTCAGGAAACAGCAGCATGTTCTGCAGGAGCACATTTAAAGGGCAATCTCCAAATCTGGGTCAGGCAGTGTGTGATTTCCAGAGAGCTCCGCAGCCGGCTGGCGCTGCCACCAGGTGTCACCAGCTTCTTGATTAAGGCAGATCTGATCTGAAAACGCTCCTTTATCGAGCTATTAATGACGATTTTCACACGTACCACTAATATAACCACAAAACCCCCAGCCACTTACCCCTCTAAAATTAGGTGCTGTTTGTCTCCATTCTTGTAGAAAAGCTTTTATAACTCTTGTTCCCACAAAAGATGTGGGGATTCACGGGTGTCGTGTGCTGTCTCTGAACAAGGCAGACTGATGTTCATAGGGAAACACAGTATTGCACCCTTTGCTTTAATGCCAAAACCCAAACCACAGAGCAGTTATGGTCCAGATTTCCAGAAGGGGTCAATCCCACAACTCCAGCTGTGGGAGAGTTAGCCCCCAGATGTGTAAAGCAGGAGATTTAAAGAGCAGCTTGGAAAAAGGTAAGTGATAACTGTAAAAAGCAGTTAACTATCATGGCATCTGGAGCAAATAGTGCCAAGACAGAGGCTTGCTATATGAATCTGAAATAACACTGAAGTGGGAGTGATAGAATTTGAAACAGCTCAGATGAGGGAAATCATCTTTCCGCAGTCTCATGTCTTCACGTACATGCATGGCATTTCTACATCAGCATAATATAAGAACTAGAGAGAAAATGAGAGTTACCAACACTTCTGCATCAGTTACAAAACTAACTGGGGAAAAAAAGTTTTCACAAGAGAAAATTATAGAGTGGTTTGTGTTGGAAGAGACCTTAATAATCACCTGGTTCCAGCTCCTTGCTGCAGGCAGGGACACCTTCCACCAGAGCAGGTTGCTCCAAGCACCATCCAGCCTGGCCCTGAGCACTGCCAGGGATGAGGCAGCCACAGCTTCTCTGGGCACCCTGTGCCAGCACCCCAACACCCTCACAGGGAAGAATTTGCTAACATCTAACCTAAATCTACCCTCTGGCAGTTTAAAGCCATGTAATAATGTACCCCAGGCCCTCAGTGCAGTGCTATGTGTGGAGACAGGGATACACAAACGCAGCACCCAACACTAGCCCTGGGAATGCTGCCACCATACTCGGTGCCTACAGATATTGCCACACTTTGAAGATGATCAATAAAGAAATATTCTTGCAGCATCTTGACACTGCCTTGTCATGTGAAAGATGCTCCCGGAGAGACTCAAAACTCCCTGAGTTAGGCTGCCATGTATACAAGTGTATTCAACTGGAAACAGACCTTCCTTACTGGTTGATAAGCCCCAGGTCCTTTGGTTGAAGCAAGCAAACCCTTGCAGAGTGACAAAACTTAACAGTAGCCTTGAAACCTCCAGAATCCTATAGAAATGGGGACTTTCTGTTCTTCCTCTTCCTCTGTTATTCATTCCAATGCCAGAGCCTTGTCAAATACCTCAGAACTTATAGCATCTATCTGGCAGGTCCTCACATCATCATATTCTTTGAGATGGTTACTATAATGTTCACTGAAGGCGCCATCACTGCAAACACTAACCATTAGCTTCAGGAAGGATAGTGTCCATATCTTCATATAAAACAGTCCTTGGAATCTGAATTTTTTGCAGATGTTGTATTCAAGACACAGACACAAGACCAGAAATATTCTACTTAGTTTTCAAGGCATCACTCCCTATGGCATCCATTCCAGGAATATTTCCTCTTTGGAAGTGCATCAAAGCCTCGTGTCCTCTACATTAAGCTTAAGCTAAGATCTTCATACCAAAGCTGCAAGAAATCCTTTGAGATACTCAATTGTATTTAAAAATCTTAAAATTTTCAATTCAGTGCAAAGCTGTAAGTAAAAATACCTCCAATCCCTATTGACTTCGAAGGTGCTGTATAAAATTTGCCCCCCAGCCTTGCCCAATAGCAATGCAAAATTCCAAGGGCATTATGCAAGGTGTAAAAAAACCAACAGCAAACAATTTGTAATCTGGTACAGAAGATATTCTGGACAGTCTGAAAAGCAGATGTGCTAACTGAGCTTTTAGAGCAGGCAAGTCCTAATTATTCTGGTAACATCTTCAGTAATGAGTGACCACAGCATATTCAGTTCATTTGTCACCAGGAGCCACAAATCTCTGGTTCTTTGCAGAGCCAGAAAGATGCTGTATTCTGCACAAGGAAACGCACATCCTGCCTTTGGGTCCACAGCATATTTCACACTGCATGTTCTGCTGCAAAAACATACCACCCCACAGAGACGGCAGTGAGGCAGAAATGTCCCAGGTTTGTCCCTGCTCCTGCAGTGGATCCAGGCAGCATCTTCCCCACATCAGGTCTTTTGTATAAACAGTACTTAAACAGCTGAGCAAGTTCCCATTGATGGTCTCTTCTTTGACAGCGCCTGGCTCAAACAAGCAAAGAAGGCTTGTGTGCTGCTTTGATTTTGCATCTCGTTATCCCACTCTTCACAGTGAGCAGATGTGAGGAGGCTTTTCACTTTTTGGAGCACTGTTGTATCCAGGCTGGGTAGAAAATACTGCACAACACCAGACAACTGCCCAAATACAAAGCGCTGTATCCTCTTATCCCTTAACCTAATGGTTAATATAGAAGTGATTCCAGACCTCTTCCTCTATTGAACTTTAGTTTTTCTTGCTATATGATGAAACCCAGCTTCGTCAGCAGCATCAGTAGGAGAAGAAGGTTGTCACATCCTTAAATCAATGATGAAAACTTGGGAACCCTGGATTAAATTCCCAGCTCGGACACCCATTCCCTGCACAAGCCAACACCAGCCTTTCCTGCCCCTTGCTTTTCATGCGTGAAACAGAGGTGGTGACTGTTTCTCCTGTCTATAAAAGGAGGGAGGATGTTTGGCAGCACTTTCAACAAGCCATGTTTCAATACAGCAAAGGGTGAATTGAATGCCTAACCCACACTGGAGGGTTTTAATTGTGTTTTTATCAATGGTGAGGCATTGCAAGTCAAGAGCTGCTACAATATACCCTAAATCATACTGGATTACTACATTGTGTCAAACAAACATATAATTAAGCAGCTTTAATATGTTAACAGTTTGGAATCAGATTAGTGTTGTATTAGGCTAATAGAGTTGGTCCCCATTAATCCAGATGAATTGCTCAACTCAGTTTATTTAGGGTTTTTATTTTAGAAATTTAAAAACGTAAATTTAATTCAGATCACAACATGCACATGCTGTAAGGCAGGATGAATTCATCAAGATATCTGGGCACGTGGATCAACCAAGTGAGCTTAACTGGAGCTAAACCCTCTAATCCCCTGTGATGAGATTTTTGTGCTGTATAAACACAGAGGATACCACAAGAAGAGATGACGTATCTGTGCAGCAAGGTCCTGGGCACCTCTCCACTTGCGCAAGTGGCACTGAGTCCTGTGTGGCTTAACACCCCTCCGGGGCTGTGCTTGAGCCCAGCACTACCTTATGTTGCAGGCACAGGTAACAGAGAGAATGCTGCTTTTATAGACGAACAGATAAGCATGCAAGGCACAGATGTGTGTAAAATCTGCTGCCTGGCTTCTGCATACCATCCAAGCTTCAAATACAGGGCTTTAGGGGTCACATGCATCATGAGAGCAATGCTGGGATGTCTGCACATGTTCATCATAGATGATCCCATATGCAAGGCTTGCACAACGACAGTCTTCACAAGACATGAGCTCATCTCTCAATTTTGCATACATAGATTACTCTTAAAGATGACTACATGGGAGCATCTAACTGAAAGAAATAGTCAGGCAAGGAGGGGGGTTAAGGGCCAAACCTTATTGCTTACAACATGTACAGCACTGATGAGATTTAACCCAGTCTCATTTAACCCAGACTACTCTTGGAATATCTAAATACAAACTGCTGCAGAGTGACATCTTGCTCCATTAAAGTTTGGTACAGATTTCAAACTCACGGATGATGTTTCAAATCCAGATTCCTACAGCCATCCATACATGCACTCTCTACTTAATACATACATATATGTGTGTGTGTGTCCACATGTGTGTATAAAGTCATACATATTCTTCCTACATGTACATATTTTTTATATTCTATATGTAGATGTATTCCATATTGCAGCAGGACAACAGCAAGATTTTACTTTAGTTGATCTAAGCAAAAAAATCACATATTACAGATGCAATCTTTTTCAAGCCATTTATATATTGCTTTATACGTGCAAAGCATGGCATAAGTTTAGACAAAAATCAATGTATATTTGTCTTAAACTGGATCAAACGTCCACATTTTTCTATATCAATATAAACAATTCTTTTTAACAGTTCACTTAAGCTGATAAACAACAGTGTCAAAGAAGAAAATTTCTGCAGTTATTGTCTACATTCAAGGAAGCGTTCAGTCAGTGAGAGAGATTTGATGTACATTGCATGAGGATTTCTGAGTCACCCAAGCACCCATAAAGTAGACTACACATACAGAAGTCAAGTGCCAAAGAGCTAATTCGTCATACCCTTTCTGAGAAAAAATGTGGTGCAGAATGTAAGATGCTGTACTCACCTGATATGTGGACACAAAACTTTTATTGATGGCGAGATGTTATTCTCAATACAGAGTTCTAGGCCTTGCGCTACAGATCATAAATCCATGTCCACAGTGTTTATGCTACTGGGGACAAAAAGTCCGCTTAGAAATATGGCTGGGAAAATGTCAAGCAATGAGCTATATCCGTGATGGAATGACAGGGAGATGGTGAGTTTTATTCTGACAGTAAAATTGTATTTTGATACCGAATGTAAATAGGTTTGGACGGCACTGATTTTTTCAAAGTCCGAAGCTCAGAACACAACCCTAAGAAGAAAAACCACTTGCATCTGTTTTGTTTATGATGGAGTTATAAGCAGCAGTCAGGCATTTTCTGTTTGCTATCAAGCACTTCTTGTGCTCACTCAGATGAAAATATTTTATGGCAAAGACACTGGCGAGCAACCTTGCACCAGCAAGTACACAACACTGCGCTGAAGCAATAGGGTACATATTCCATCTTCATGCATATCAATATTTACAGCATGCAGCAGTAAATGACACATAAAAACATAGCCATAAACACTTACCTTCAAGGGCAGCTTCAGCAACACATGTATTTGTGGACCATTTTGAAAGCAAAAGTAAAGCCTAAGCTGCAGCTATGCTGGCAGAGAACTCACCAGTGCAGCTCTACCCCTACTCACTTTCACCAGTGTTTGATGGGTGGTCATGTTCTCTCATTAATAGTAGCTACAATACTAGTACTGAACACAGTGCTGCATATGGGTAGTTTCCCCCAAGGGACAGGAGGCTCCTCTTGATTTTGGAATTCACCTTTGGTAGGGTGCACTTGCTCCTGACTGCTCTGCCCTCTCATAAAGAGGTGCTACTGCTTTTGGAAGGAAAAAGCAGGATCCACGAGGAGGCACCATGCAAACCCACACTCCCCAAACCCTGACATTCCTCCTAAGATCACTTTGTGAAGCACATTTCTTCCCCAAAAGCACCAACCTGACCTTCACTCCCCCTCACCTTCCCATTTGCAGTCAGCCACCTGTACACAGCCAAGGTTGCAGAGTTGCTGGCTCCTCAGTTTTGTCTTTGCACTTCCAAATGCCTCAACATTCCCCCACTCTCCAGCAGGTAAAACCACGTGTCCCACCGGGACTGTGACAGGGGGACCATCAACCATGTCCTTCTGCTAAGAAGAGGCAGTAGTGAGACATGATTTCCTGATGGCTCTCAAGTGCTGTCAGGACAACAGAAGATCCATCTTCCCTCTCCATCAACAAGAAGCTGGCTGACTGAGCCTCAAGAGGAGTTGCCACTGACTCCCAAAATATGCTACAGGTCTATACTAGCTGTTTCCTTTCACATTGAAACTAAAATAATGTATTAAGTGATGCAGCTGGAAAGGAATCTCCCAAAGAACTATTCTGGTGCATGTGTGTTTTCCCCCCAGAACTCAGATTTGTCACAAACCATTGTAGACAGGAAGGATGACATGTTCGGTACAGAAATGTTTTACACTGTCAAAACTCTTCTGAAGTTTCCAAACTTAACAGTTTGGGTTGTAAAAGACGCATAACAAAGAAAGTACAATGGAGCAAAATCAAAACACTTCAGTTGACCAGATCTGAGTTTGGGGGCGTTGGGATCTTTTTCAAGGCAAACAGACTTTCGAGATTTCAATATTTCTTTCTGACTCAGACACAACGTTGGCATTCTTGCCCTTTTTCAGTGAAACATGAAGGCTTTTTCACACGTGGCTTCTTCCTTGAGGAAGAAATTGCCCTCACATGTAGGGAGAGAGCAGATTTTTCTCCTCCCATGCCATGCACTCTACAACAAGCCCTTGAGAGCACAGCAGTGACCAGGGCCAGCCTCTGCCCTGTTCTGTCCCAAGGGCATTGCAACCACCATACTCTCACAGAGCTGGAAGCAACCATGAGGGCCATCGAGTCTCCTGCTGCTAAGGAAGCACAGCGCCATCACTCTTGGTTTCCTCCCAAACCTAGCTTTGCTTCCTTCCTTCCCACCATGCTGGCAAAGGAGCCTCAACTTCCCAAGGGATCTTCTAACCTACAGTATGCCTACAGCCACACAGCGCTGGTTCATCAGCTCAACAAGCTGTTCTACCCTTGGTGTGTCCAAAGAGCAGTTATTTTTAGGTATGCCCACTCCACTCCTAAAAAACAAACCAAGCCCTCTTTTGTCTCCCTCTTGCCCAGCAGTCCACATTTCACATCACGCCAGCACTTTTTCACACCCTTCCCTGCTATCAGAAAACAATTTAACACCACACACCAGGCAGGAAAGCTCTCCTTGGCTACCTCTTTTGTTCTTTTTGCAAGGTGTAGCCCAATCATAAACATTTCTCTTCCACAAACAGTGCCTGACCTCCACAAACGCAGAGTATTTCAGCCTGTGTGATTACTAACAAATTTATCACCTCCATCTATTACCTGGCTTATGACAGCATTAAGATTAATTCAGTTTTTAGCACATTGAGAAGCAGACCATGCTGAGGGTGAGTTTTGCCCAGAAAGCAGATCTCTAGGAGAATGCAGAAGAAAGGGAGCTACAGGGACCCCAATAAACACCCTGCATCAGTGAGCACCTCCAATTCATCAAACCAGCCATTGGCATCCACTACACCCCAGCATCCAAATGGTTCAGTGCCCAAAAAGGAAAACAAAGCCCTTATAAAGGCAGCACAAACCTCATGGGTTTCATTCTCAGCCTGGCAAACACAGGCTTGTTTTCCTTCTGAGCTTCTTCTGCACTCAAAACATGCAGGAAATTGTGTTGTGCTACTGCAGCTGGGACTCCCATTACACCAACACCACAAAACCCATGGCCAAATGTTTTATCCCACATAGAAGCAGAGGCCACCATCCCCAGCCCAACCTCCACCTTCAGCCTTTAGGTGTACTGTTTGAGTATAGTGAACCTTTAAATCATTGCTTTTAAGATTCTGCCACTTGCAGTAAATCAGATGAATTCTTGGTTTGATTCTATTTTTTGGAAAGAAGGAGGGAAGCTCTGGTACTGCCATAACCCCCAAAATCCAACAACATTAAAATAAACCACTTGCTTTTCAATATCAGAAGCTTGAACTAGCATTTTGTTGGTGTTCATATAGTGACAACACTCAGGTGAGACTAAAAATAAAGTACTAAGTGTCACAGGCTCAAAAGTAATATTTTCTAGGTAACAAAGCACTTGTGAAGACAAGGCAGCATCACAAGCTCATTCATGCTCAAATCTGAGGGAATGAGTTGGCACAACTGACAACTCCATCTTTTTGACATATTTGTAATTTGCTCTTAAAAGTTAATGCAAACACAAAGTAAAAATGTTCAACACAGAGGATAAAGAAACGCAATCAATGTCTCTCACTCCCCTCAGCTGGAGGTGACACGTTCCCTCAAACACATTATTTACCTTGGCATTTCTAAATTATTCACTGCTAATACTATGTTACGTTTCCTAAAGACATGCCAATGAATCACTTTCCAAGTTACTGGCCTCTATTCATGAGGGAGCCATAAACCCCACTGCATTCAGGGTGCTATGGCTCCAAAAACACACCATGAGAGCTGCTGTCCCTACCAAACAAGTAGAGATCAGAGAGAGGCGAAGGGAATCCAAACCATGGGGCTGCCACTTCCCATGGATCACCCGAGAGAAGAGGTGGGTCTGGTCATCAGCCTGACTGATGCCTGCTTTTTCCCACCACCCCAACGAGCAGGCTGTGGCATGAATACACCACCTTGCACATGGCCTCTGCAGAGCATATTGCTTAAACAAGTGCCACTAGTTTGGCTCTTGGGAGAAACTCGGCCAAGCCCCGTCAGAAGATGCTGTTTGGAATCATGTTGATGCATCATCCTCTTGCCACGGTATTTTTAGAGATATCTGTGATTTCTAGTTTTTCCTACGCTAGGAAAAAAACAACCTACTTCGGCCATGATAGGCACATAGCAAGGGAAAGCAGCCACGCAAGCACCGTCGTACTATGAATATGCAGCAAATGCTGGTACCCTTTTGCTGTAAAGGCGAGGGAGCAGACAGCCAGAACATTTAGATCCAGATCTTCTTCCTTCAGGTACCAACTTTAAGCACTTTGCAACAGCTAAAGCAGCACAAGGATTCCACATTCAGTTCTGAACTTCTCCTTAACCTTTGTGGTGGCATTAGCATAAGGCAAAGAGACATATTTTGACTCCCATCTGTGCAAATCCTCCCTGTGCTGCAGAATCAACATTCTGTCAACCAATTATTTTATGCTGTATCACAGCATTGGGGGAACAAGGGGGGGAGATGAGGGGGAATCATCACACCTACAATCAAAAGAGCAAGGTTTTGCAACATAGCATGTACTAAAGATGTCTGTCTTAAGTCAAACTAGCAGCCATATTTTATTCAAGAAGCATGTAAACAAATCTGGCACATTCATTATGAAAAAAATTGTGTACCTAGCATATTCATCACATTTGAGATATTCCATTCCTCCCTCCCCACTGAGCTCCATGGAGACAAGTCAATCACAGTTAACCATCTGGTAATCCTTAGCCCAGGCTGTGCAGCTGCTACCTACCATTTTTAATCAGGGCTATGTCTTCCATTCATGCTAAATAGGAGGCATGAACAGCTGCTTGGCCAACACTTTCAAGCAAGCTCTCTCTCACTCTTTAGTATTCCTGGCTTCTCTTCCTTTCAGCTTTGCATTTTGCCCATGTTTTACAACCTTTCACTTGAAAAAGGAAGTGAAACAAGAGGAAAAGGTTTCTGATCATTAAATCTTTACAGAGTGTATCTGTTTCAAACAAATTCCTGATGGACACAAGACTGCAGGCAGAGCCTCTGCCTTTAGAGAGCAAAAATCAAAAATCCATGGAAATACCCTGGGTTTTTACCTAGAGCCCCACAGAACGGCTCTCTATTGCATATTTCAGGTAGTGAAGTTTCAAGCATGCCAGAGGTAAGGTAAATTTAAATTAGTGATTTATATTCTAAATGGGCACAGTGATTTCTTGTCTCCTGCAGGGTTTCCTGTATCCCAGCACCAAAGCAGAACCCTCCAGGAGATGCAGGGCAAGGGCATATGCCAAAGGTTTGCTATCCAACATCACCACCAAATCAGGCTGTCTCACTTCCTTTGCTTGGATCCAGAGGAGCTTCTCCCTTGCCAGCTATGTCTTAAGCTTTCCCCATTGCACAAAGAGCTTTGGGTTATTTCTGTAGGAGTCCAATTTTTCTACCAACAAACCATCTTTTCCAGAGAACAAAATACGATAGTATCAGCACAGCAGTATCCCATCATCTTCACACATTGTGCAACAACAATAGTCACAATTTATACCCCAACACTGTTGTTATAGCTAGTGTTGTAACACTGCAGAACATTTCTTGCTCAACCTAGCAACAGGCAAAACCAACATGAAGGTCATACTGAAAATAACAGTAATAAAAAAAGACACAACACTCTAGCTATTAGAGCAGACTGTCTTTATTAATGACATGTCACTGGGGTGGTATAATCTTGCATGGGGAAATCAAGTAGTTTGCCTTAACAGGAAATAAACAGAGGACATTTTCAGTACAGAACAATGCATAAAGGTTAACGTAATCAGGTATTCCTCCTGGCTTACTATGAATTCAGCATTTAGCTTCTGAGAGTTCGACACAAGTGAAAAAAGAAGTAATAAATGAGATGACAGGATGGTGTTTCATCCTGTGGCAGGAAAATTCCTCCGAAACACAAAATATGTCAGTGCAAATTGTAAGAGAAAATAAAAAAGGTCTAGAAATGCTGTAGAAGGACCCTGTGAAAAAGGAGCTCTAGGATAACAAGTGTCATCAAATCAATAAGGTTCACTTCTCTTTCTGTTTTTTATGCATACACACACATAAAATTACTACAAACATTCTGCTTTAATGGCATTTATGTATTTCATAAGGGATAAAGGAATAGTCATCTCTGCTGCATCTAGATGTGCAGTTTCACTTCAACTCTCATCGGTTAAGAGTGGATTGGAAAATGTTTAAGTTTCTGTTACAGATCGAAGAATAAAATACAAACCCTATCTTAGCCCTTTTGCAAAGTCTGGTTTCAACCAAAAAAACCCTTCTCATGAGCAATGGTCCAACACATGTACATCTCTAGGAAATGATTTTGCTGGTAGCAGTGAAAATGGAGTAAGAGACAAAGGCAAGGAAGGAAAACAGCCATGGAAAAGCACAAGTATGGATGATTCCTTGGTGGAAAAAAATAATGCATAATGCAGAGGAACCACTTTCTATCACAAACTAACTGAACTAATCTGGAACTATGTGCTGTACATATTAAACTGGCCCTTGCTGAAGGCTGTCTTCTGCTTAGAGGTCAGCATTCCCACTCTGCAAATTCAGAGCATGTTCTCTGATAACTGCTGATGCATCCTCCCCCTTGTACATTCCTCCTTGCTATGCAAGTGAATAAAATTTAAATTTAGGATAGAAAACACAGTAAAAAACATTAAAAATTTCCATGCACTAACAACAGGCAGCAGCAGACTACAGGAGCATTAGGAAACCATGAGAGCCAACAGATTTCATGGCACGGGCTCTGATTGTGCCAGCTGCTCTACAATGCTGAGAATGACGATGCTTTTCCAGAGGTGACGGTGTGGCAGAAACTCAGGCTCAGCAGCACAACCTGAACAACTAATACACAAACTAACACATGCCAGAGGAGTACAGGAAACACCTTCTGTGACTGAAGTGATTTCCTCAGTCACTGTAACACTACAAAGCTGTAAAAGCCAAGCTTTGCAACCAAATCACTCTTACATATTCTCCTAAGCAGCAATGCCAATGCTTTAGCCAGTGGTTGCTATTTCTGGAAGAAAAGCTGATTCTCTGGTGATACTACTGCTACACCAAAAGATGCTACACCATCTCGAGATGTCCCTGGCTTGTGGACTTAAAGTCTCCGGGTGCTTATGGCATTTAAAACACTTGGTAGGCAAGTGAAACATCATTAATCCCCACAGCAATTTGGGAACAGCCAGTGTGGAATAAGCCCTGGACAGACACACATCCACCACTGCAAAGACTCAGAATGGCTATCTCCTTCCGCACTGGCATAAAATGTGCCAACACTGGATGTACTGGGATGTTGAGCACAAAAAACATGCAGTTAAGGGTTTGGATTTAATAATTTTGTCTTGTGGAGGGTTCTGTCATAAAATAATGCCTTCTTTTGGGGAAAAAAATATCTAATTTTTGCAGAATGTGGTCCAACTAATAGAATTCATTCTTCTTTGGATTTACTCCTAAATAAAACCCAGCTTGGCATCTTTGTTGGTTGAAACAAAACTGAATCACAACCTGCCAGATGTGAGCTGTAATAATGGTCGTGGTGAGGGTTTTGAGCTTGGTTTTTCTCCCCCCACCAACTATACTAGTTATGAAACACAGACTAAAAAGACTGAAACAGAACTTCAGCATCTTTAATTAAAGCAAACAGAATGAACTAGAAATCTGGAAAAATAACTTGTGACTAATATGCAGATTTTATCAGCTTGTGGATCGGAAGCCACAGTTTGCTGGAAGTTGTCTCCTTTCTGCTAATTTTCCTCAGATGAAAAAGGCACTTGTGTTCTCTCTCCAGCTCAATGATTTGCCTCCCTGCTTTTCACTGCATATGTTCAAGTTTGCAGTTACTATTGATAGAATGAGAAAGAATTACAATTCTTAAGATTTATGAAAATTCTTTTAAAGCCTAAATGCTGTAGAATTGCAATTATAATTGAGATATTCACACTCAGACATCATCCCTCGAACGTTCCCTGCAAAATTCCTACCATAGATGGAATCTGATTTAAATAAAAGAACCAATGAGGCACAAGTTTAGACTGTGACCCCACTGGAGCCTGCGTACATGCATGAAAGCTGGCGATGACAATAAAACAGAAGTGTTCAGGCTATTTTAGGCTAAATTTCCAGTAGAACACTTGAAAACTGCTGATTTGGAAGAGGATAAACACATGACTTTAGAGCAAGAAGAGAAATCTGCTCTGTGATCGTTAGCTGAAACCTTGGGAGTATCCATGCGATTAGCAGAGGGAACTGACTGAGCAAGAGCCCCACAAATGAAAGTTGCCCAAGCTCTACATAAGCCTTCAGGTCAAGCATTTCTTGAACCCGCAAGCCCCAGTGCTAAGGTATAGGAAATCATCATCTGCAAAGGGGACAAAGCCTGTATCACACACGAGATCGCTCTTGTAGGATTGGGGCTTATAATGGCTCTCAACCAGTTTTCTGCAGGGGTCAAACCCTTGGTTCCTGCCACCCAAAATCACCCCAAAAAGGCAAAAAATTCCA
>JBCJKH010021007.1:0-18633 GCA_039877255.1 Loriculus beryllinus | reverse complement strand
GGGAAGTCCCTTCAAGTGGTGAAGCATGGCTGCAGGCCATATTCTTTCTGGTGCATCTCTCTGACTCTAATAAGCTTTTATTTTTCCACTTTTTCTGGCTTGAGCTCTAGATGGTTATCCTGGCCCCAGCTGAATTGGAAGGTAATAAAAATATTTAATGACTGAATGACTGCAACCCAAAAAGATTTTTTGAATATTAAAAGCCTTTGCAGCTGAAATCACTTCAGTTGGTTCCCAGGCTGCTGAATATAAACGATGAGCCTTAAGAGATACAAGAAACAGTCTCAGAGTCCTCCTACAACAAATGCTCTGTTGATACCAGATACTTTTTGAACAAAACCAGTCAATTGTGTCCTTTCTGTTTTCTTCTGAGAAAGAAGGGAGAAAAACCCAATTTCAGCCAAGCTCCATTCTGTTTCTTCTGGGAGTCAGAAGCATATCAGTTTTACAAGTACTGCTACCTGAATAGTACCTATCTTTTGTATAATTTTTTCTTCAGTATATCTCAAAGGATAACCCTGTCTGATCGCTCAGAAAACTCTCAGATTCCTAAGTTAGTGGCATGCTGCCATGCCCAGGTGAACATGAGCTGAGTTCAGACTGGAAGCTAAAAACCTCCACACTTCTGTTCTCTAGTTTGAGATGGTTTAGCAGGGTAGTGCGGGATAGGTGTGTCACCAGAAAAATCATGCCTCAGATTGAAATCACTCTTTTTATTTTGACACGTAAAATTATTTGTGGCATTGAAGGCTGTTATTCTAGCTGCCTACCTGGTCACCAGGGAAAAGTAGTTGCAATGCCTTAGAGCAGTTTAAGTGGGTAGATGGTGTGAGTGTTGCTCAGAATGCGTAATAAAGGAGGCCAATATGTTTTTCATGATGGAAGCAAGTTGGCAAAGACAGGTGAAATAGTTTATCCAAGAGCGCCTGCAAACCTGGTGGAAAAAACAGGGCTCAAGCTCTGGTCTCCTGAGTTGCAGTCCTGCATTTTATCAATATCTCATGCTGAGTCCGGCATTTTAAAGATCAGAGACTTAATAGACTTAAGAGACTTAGAATCATAGAGTAGTTGGAAAGGACCTTAAGATCATCAAGTTCCACCCCCCAGGCAGGGACACCTCACACTAAACCATGCACACAAGGCTCTGTCCAACTTGGCCTTGAACACTGCCAGGGATGGAACATTCACAACTTCCCTGGGCAACCCATTCCAGTGCCTCACCACCCTCAGAGTAAAGAATTTCTTCCTTAGATCCAATCTAAACTTCCCCTGTTTAAGTTTTAACCTGTTACCCCTTGTCCTGTCACTACAGTCCCTAATGAAGAGTCCCTCCCCAGCATCTGCTTTTATTACATCCGCTTCACCAAATGGGATGGAGATGCACCTTTGGTTAATGTGTTTCATTAAAGACAGCCAATTGTCATGAAGTTGAGAAGCAGCTTTTCCCCTAGGAGACTGGCCAGGTGCTACTGAACAAAAATAGACTGTGGAAAATCTCACAGAAGCTCATTGTTTGCCCTGAAGCAGGGGCAAGTAGCCTCAGTCTTGGATCAAGATGCCGCTAATCTCCACATCTTGTTTATTCATTGCTGTCACAAGAGCCTGCAGAGGTGACAGCATCTGTGCCAGCCAACCAGTTTTAAAGGATAAAGACAGCAATATAGGTGGTGGAGTGTGGCAGAATCCAACTGTGTAAATCATCTGAGGGACTGCTCTTATTGCTGAGGTTAGAGCTATTACTATGCTTCTGGCAGTGACCCACGAGGAAATCAGATGCAGGAGAAAGCAACCTCTGTAATTCAGGAGACTGGATAGTTGGTATGCTGACTACACTCACACAGTTGAGGTAGATGTATACTGAATAAGGCAGATTGTATTTTTTTTTTCTAATTAATTTCAATAGAAAAGGATGGTAGGATTGTTGCAAGATTATTAATGAAATTTTCCTTTTCCCAGTTCTTTCATTAATTTTGCCCAGATTTGACAAGCTTTTGTGGGAACAATAAAATGTTCTAAAAGAAGAGAAGTTTTCAGCCAAATGACACTGAATCTTTATCCTTTTGCTCTGGCAATGTAGGGAACTTGTGTCGGTGTACGGGATACAGACCAATTCTGGAAGGATACAGAACATTTGCTAAAGTAAGTGGCTTCAGATAATGTTTAAAACAAATCTGGAAGGCTGACTGTCTTTCTGTTACTGAAATACAGCTTGAGATGAAATGGTGACTGAAGAAATGTATATACATACCACATCAGCCCAGCTCCAACTCTTGACCCCGTTATATGTGCTTCATGCATTAATAATGCAGGAAGACCAACTCCTTTACTCACCCCAGTTGCTGGAAGTGGAGCACCTGGTGGTCCCTTTATGGATCACAGGTTATCAAACTCTGATTCTTTTCTGTCATTTCTCAGTGTCTCTGCATAATGCAGCTTGCACATGATCCCTGATGTGGAAAAAGTGTAAAGGTATGGTGCATGAATAGGGACACACTGTGGGGGTATCTGAGGAGAAAGTTGCTTTCTTGAAAGATTAGCTGCAGAGCTGAAATAGCTCTGGAGAGAAGCTATAGCTCTTGCCTAGAATTCACCTGCTGGTTTGAGCACGGTATGAAGCTTTGCCTGAAGTTTTCTCTAGTCCCTTTGTTTCTGAAAGACTGCTGGAGTCTGTGAAGAAAAGGAGATTGTTAGGTGCTTCAGTGATTATCAGCCACTTCTGGGGCTTGAATCAGCCACTTATGGTATTAAATATCACAAGTAAAGAATTTAGAATGCTGCCCATTGATTTCATTTTATTATCCAGAATTACAATCAACAAAAAATACAAGCAGGAATGAGATCCACTACAAATGGTTGATAAACCCAGTCGATATAGTCTACTTGGATTTCCAACAGGCTTTCGACAGTGTCTCACCAAAGGCATTTAAAGACAATAAGCAGCTATGGGGTAAGAGGAAAGATCTCTGTATGGATAAAAGATTGGTTAAAAGGCAGGAAATGGCAGATAGGAGAAAATGGTGTGTTTTTGTAATGGAAGGAGGTCACTCAGAGAGTTCTGCCGAGACCTGTCATGTGTGTGAGGTTATTCAAGATATCCCTAAATGCAGTGGAATAGAGTCATGTGAGAAATAAGTTAATGGATGTTGTGTTAGTCTGGGTAGTGAGGACAAAAACAGACTTTAAGGAATTTAGGAAGGACTTTATGAACCTGAGAGACTGGAGAATAGAATGGGATAAAAAATTCAGGACAAATAAATGCAAAGCAATTTACAGAAGGAAAGGCAGTCCTCATTTCACATCTAATACAGCAGACTGAGCAGACACAAGATCATCTTCCTGTTACATGCGGAAGATGATCTTGGAGGTGTGGTAGAGTTCCACAAAGCATCAGCTCGCTGCTCACTGGCAGTCAAAACAACACTTCAGAGGCTAGAGAACAAAACAGAAAACACTGCCATGCCATATCTTCCTACACTTGAGTACTCTGTGCAGTTCTGGTCCTCTCATCTCTGACAGGGTACAGCAGAACAGGGGAAGATCCAGAGAAGCGGAATAAGGATCGTGTCTGGTAATCTGGTTGCCATACAGGGAAGCAGTAGGGAAGGGGCTCTACATAGCACATGTACTGGTTTGTGGTCATCTCTGAGAGAGATCTATAAAATTGTGACTGGCAGCTGGAATGTGGACAGGCATCTGTTGTTTGCTGCCTCTTTCCAATATAAAGCGTCAAGAAATGAAACTAGTAGAAGTCAGGCTGAACACAAACAGAGGCAGATGATCTGCCATATACCAGGTAGCTGACCTGCAGAACTCACCAAAGGGTGTTGTGGGCACCAAAAACTTGCACGGCTTCAGAAGAGACTGAGCATTTACTTGGACAGAGACCTGTGGAGGGTTACTAAGGAACCTACAGAAACTACACTGGGTTAAGATAGTCCCCTGAGCTGAATGCAACTGGATGCTGGTAGAGTACTAGGTATTGTATTGTATGTGCTTGTCCCTTTCATTCTGCTCTCAGTATCTCCTCACAGCTCCTGCTAGACCAGAGATCCTGTCTGAATGCTGAGAGTAGTTTTAAACTAGGACAAGAGGTCTGTCAGTAGACTGGACATGACCTAGCCATCACAGTGAAGGGTACTGCCTTCCACTGCCAAGAGAAACACCTACTTGCTTGGCGCTCCGATCCCCCATTTCTGCTTTGGATACAATAAATGTGGGATCTCTCAAAAGAGAATCAAGTCTACTTCATTTCCTTGGAATCTGCATGTGTTTCTCAGAACAGTTTTTGTCTCCACAGGACTTGGATTGTTGTGGCAGAGTGGCCAATGGCACTGGATGCTGTCGTAGTGAGAGGGAAAATAGCATGGTAAGCTGAATTTTGAAAAGCCATAATTTGCAATGTAATCACAGAATCAATCAGCTTGGGAAAGACCTTTAAGATCATCAAGTCCAACCTTTAGCCCAGGACTGGATTTCTTCACTTTTACCCATTTTCTATGACGAGATGATGATGCAGTGATAGCAGAGGCTCTCATCACACAGTTGTCCATTTGTTGATTTTGGAAGAGGAATGACTTCTGAAAAGCATCATCTCAGATCACCTTGCCAAGGATCTCGCTGTGATTCCCCAGCATTGCTCACCTACAACCCAGGACTCTAATTAATACCAGCTTGAGCTGGTATTAATTAGAGTTTTGATGTTTTAGTCACCTCTGCTGTGGTGCAGATATTCAGAGCCATCTGAGCTTGTTTGAATGTCTGCTCTTGGAAAACACTGCCACTGAATATGTCCTGATTAGCATCAATAGACATCATGACACAGGTTTTACACTAGCTAGCTACACACATTCCTTCTGAATCTGGGAGGTGAAACTCTTTTATTAAATAGCATGGTGACAGCTGTAAGAATGTGTTACCAGCTTCTAGTATATTGAAGCAATACATCTTTCTGTGAAAACAGATCTAAAACCCACTTAATTCCCCAGTGCAATCTTTCCCAAACTCTGCAGTCCAATGATGAATGGAGTAATTTAGTCACTGTTCCAATAAATTGTACAATTGGAAGCTTTTGGGATATCTGGAGGAAAACAATCACATTTTATGTTCCAGTTGAGGTGCAAACAATGGAGAGATGAAAACACAAATTAGGACATAAAGTAGTGCAACTATAAAATGAATTTAGGAAAGAGAGAACATAATGAAATTGTTTGTCAGGAATTCCAGTGAATTCCTCCGGATTCTTTGCTAGGAAGCATTCAGTGTTGCATGAAATATTCCAACAATTAGGACTGCTTGGAGTTCTTTTGTCAAAGTAGCTTATAAATGAAAACCACTACTACATAATTACTACGTAAAAGGGAAGAGATATGTCATGTAAAAGCTGGAATATTCTGACTTTGTGTAGAATAGCTGATGTGTGCTTGTTACTTCTTTAGAATGGGGGCTGCTGTGGTGGAAAAGCCAATGGTCCAGGCTGCTGCATGAATGGGAAAGAAGACAATGTGGTAAGGTGCCTTTCAACTATTAGTTTTTCCTCTATTTCTGATGTTTTGAAGCCTTAGCTCTGGCTTGTTCTGTGCCAGACCCCACTGTTTTGTATTTAGCTGTATTTATGCAAATCTTACCTTAGAAAAGGTACCCTTGTAATTTAACATGCCAATGTGAAAATGATGTCACTTCTGATTGGCAAAAGCCTGTTAGTGTGTTCAGGGCTTGGGTTCTGTTTTCTGACTAGACATGCGTTGTGATCAGATATGAACACCCAAAATGGTGAATCAGATGATATCTTTTTGCTGTGTTTGCCATCCTTTGCTCCACGAAATAGTAATAGGGATTTGACTGGGAAGAGGGACAAGTTAGTGTTGTATGCAGATAGCTTTCTTCTCTGCCACCCAGCCATTTGCATTATCTCTGTCGTAGAAAATGATGTCTTCCAGCCTGTTTAATTCTTCTGAGTTCCAGCCATTGGACCCCACACAGGAGCCAATCTTCCCACCAGAGTTAATGGTAAGTTCATTCAAAAAGAAATAGTATGTGGTTCATTGGTTTCATTGTGCTGCACAGGGGTTGAGTGTCCGCAGTGTCTCTGCCCCAAGGAAATGGTGAGCAGAAGATGGCTGCTGATAAAAGATGGATGGGCATGAATGCTTTGCTGTTGTATAAAAGAGAAGGCTTTTAAGCCAGTGTGACTTAAAAGATATGCAGGCCAAGTGCTTGCCCCAGCTGGCTGGCTTTCCTCACTGTTTATCACCATACATGACTGCTCTTGGGTTGCCTTCCTTTCTGGTTATTGCCTCATGGGTGGAACAGTTGCTGACATCTAGATTTCAATTTACTAGGTGAGACGTGAACTTTTACATTAAATACAGCTGTATCTGAGCTAATGACCCTGCGTTCTCTTTATAGTGTAGGAAAAGAGGTAGGAGCTATGGGATGTAGCTGAAAATATGTTTCAACTTGATGACTTTCCAAAAGCACCAGCTTCTGTACTCAGTGTAGCAGGAGTAGCAGTTGGCTAGCTCACGCTGACAGGAAAAGTTAGGTGAGATTAGTTTCTCTCCATGTTTTATTCCTTTCTTTTTTGGGGTAGTTTTCACCTAAGTGAATGTGTCCCGTCCAGGACATGGTGCGTTTACAGCTTCCTTCACATTTCACAGTCAACTGAAATTCAGTTGTTCGTTCTGCTGCTGCACTCAGCCTAAATGTGTCACGAGCTACAGCATGAGGAGGTTCTCATCTGTAGCATATATGTTTAGCATGAGATAGGTCCCATCTGCTTCTTCTCTAAGATGTTCTCCTGCCTAAAGGTTGATCTGATGTTGCTGGGGAGGGCAGCCGCATAAATCTGTTTTTTTCAGTCACTGGATGAAGGAACTAAAGGAACCAGAATCTGACTTTACAGCTGGTAGCTCAAATCCAGCAGTGCTAAGGGCTGACGTTTTGCAGTGAGATGAGAATGGAAAGCCCATTACCTCCAAGATGGATGAAGCCACAGGCTTCTGCCAGAACTTTGGTGAGATGGAGCTTACTGACAGAGGTCTTGCTAGGGAGATGTGTCTGCAGAATGCAACTGGCAATATCAGGAAGGACAAACTCTTGTCAGCAGGAGAAAGGCTCTTGCCACTGCTAGCAGAAGGATGGGGAATAGCTATCTGCCAACAGCAGTGTGGATATCACAGCTAACCATAAGTAACTTTACTAAGATGGAGCCTGGCCCGGCATAGGCATGTGAGCAGGGATTCTTGGCTTGAGCCAAGCTCTAGCTGAATTCACTATCTATAGGCTGAATTCTATGTGAATTCACTTTTGCAGACTCAGAGTAACAAACAGCAGAAACAGCTGTGTTTCAAAGGCGAGCGTGTGATGTGGATCCAGCCTACAACTCTCAAGGAATTGGTGGCTCTCAAATCCCAGTACCCCAATGCCAAGCTCGTTGTGGGGAACACTGAAGTGGGTAAGAGTACAAATGTAAACCTCCTTTATGCCGTTGCTGTTAAATAGGTGTTTAATCTTCAGGTTGTATGTAAGAATAAAATTTCTTCTTGAGTAGCTTAATCTCACAGTGAATGTGTTTCCCTGTTCTTTGCTGTATTGGGTGAGGAAACCATGCTTATCTAGACCTCTAAGCTTATGTGCTGGGTTTGTGGAATTTTGAGAAGAGGTGAGTGGCACAGCATAAAATGTCTTCATAAACAAATTCAGTTGTGAAACCTGTGCTTTAAAAGGTTTGTCAGTGAGTAAACTGTTAATACTTGAAATCTTACTGTTTTTTTCCCCCCAAATATATACTTCTGCAAACATAAGTGCTGAGGAGGAGAGTGCAGATGTAGTTAGTAATACTTTTATCCTGAGCAATTGTTTCAGGTGACAATCCCCAAACTTTGTATGGTTCATTTCATTCATTGTTCTTTCCTGAAGGATTATGTACAACCATAGCCAAGTTACACAAGTACTAAACAGTGTATTTTTGGTTATTGTAAGCCTAGGAAGGAGTCTCTAAAACTTCCCTATGAGAATTTTGGTATTAGTGGAAACCAGCTTTTCGTTTGGTATCTCTGTGACCTTATATAATAACAGATGGTCAGTGAACCAACTCTTTAATAGGCTTGCTGCCATTTCATTGGGAAACAGCTTTGTCTCTCTATCATCTGTGTGTAACTGAAGGAGTCTTACTTTTCCTTAAGGTATTGAGATGAGGTTAAAGAACATGTTGTATCCAGTGATAATAGCACCAGCATGGATCTCTGAAATGAATGCTGTTCAGCACACTGAAACAGGTGAGCAATAATGAGGCAGAATGTCTGTGAAGTGAGTAGGGACTCCTGCGAATAATAAAGAGGATATGAAGGAAAATCCCAAGATTAAAAGCTGCTTTCTTTATGCATTAATTCCTCTTCCATGCAGGGAATCAAGTGAGTGATATGGAAAATTAGTTTGAGAATCAGAGGGCTTTCACTAGAGGGTGTATTAGACAGTTTATCTGTTTGATGCATCATGGTTTAGGTATATTAACTGGGTTAATAACGGATTTCAATGAGCTGTCTTTTTAATTAGAAAATTAGTAGCTGGGGGAAAGATGCTGGATTTGACCATCTAAGGAACTAAGTGAAGTATTGCATTTATCTTTGTGGTGGGAACAGGTCAACCTTACAAATATTAAGAAGTAATTAGGACAGTGTAGTGCATGTGGTCCAATGCTTGGTAGTATGTTTAAGTTCTGGAAACTGGAGAAGAGTTGCAGTTCACTTCTCAAAGGATAAACTAATACTTATAGGAAGCCAATATGGCTCATAATACACTGAGGCAAAAGGGTATAGTGGGTTACTGTTACGTGAGAGGCAGTACCACCATGAGCTGTGATTTAAAGGTGAATTTTATTCTGGGGATGTGATGTTTATGTGCAGTACATACAAAGTAGGCCAGTGTGTCTGAATGTCTTCTTTAAGCCCTGCTGTCTAATTAAACTCAGTGACGTCTAAGCTTTGTAGATACGGTTATAACCATACTCCTGTACTTTGATGTTTGGGAGAACAACAGTTCTTTTCATTTGTTTACAGGAGTCACCTTCGGTGCTGCATGTACCCTGAGCTCAGTAGAGGAGGTGCTGAGAAAAGCAGTGGCAGAGCTTCCTCCTTACAAAACAGAGGTCTTCCAGGCTGTCCTTGAGCAGCTGAGGTGGTTTGCAGGGCCACAGATCAGGAACGTTGCTGTAAGTGACTCGGGAGCATCAGGGACTAAAATTGAGAGCTCAGTCTAAGGAGCTGGCCTGCATCATTCAATTGTGGTGTGCTGTGTGCTTCTTGCATGAGAACATTTGCAAACCTAGGTAAAGAAGGTACTATGCATAAACCAACTCCAGGAACTGATAGAAACATGAGTCTTAATGCCTGTGTTCACAGGTTTAGCAAGCAAGGGAAACAGAAACATGGCAGTTGTCCAGGTCTGTTATCAAAATAAGTGGGGAAACTACTGAGATTTGACTAATTTAACAAATATGTATGTAGAGTGCTGAACAAACCTCAAAGAAGCAGGTGTGTAGATTTTTCCCAGCACAACTATGTGTTAATGCATCAGATGTGGCAAATTTTCCTCTAGTTTTAAAGGGAAAGAAGAGGTGGGTTTGATGTGTTCAGACTCCAGATACTAAAAGTAAAGAAATATGAAGCAAGCAGACAAACCAACCTACCAAACATGAAATTTTGCTCCACAAGATAGTGTGCCATTTGTATCACAGCCAAAAACTTGGGTTCCTGAATATTACTGAAAAGATGCTCCATACTTTCATGGATCTTCCCTTAACTGCAGCTATAGTGGTTGAATTTTGGTATTGTTGGGTATGTGTGGTTTGAGCATATAGTAGTTCTGCTGCATTACCCAAAGACTGTTCCTAAAACTGTTAATGTTTACTGGGATAGCAACTGATTTCATGGCTTTTACATTTTCCCACTTCATTGAAAGCCTAAAATTGCCGAGTGAACAGGAAGAGTTTATCAAAGCAGAGCTAAGCTCTAGTGCACTGTGTATGGAGTAATGCACATGCAAGGTTCAGCTTTTTGAATATTTATCTGATGACTATATTCCAATTCTAGGCTCTTGGTGGGAACATAATGACAGCAAGCCCCATTTCTGACTTAAATCCTGTGTTAATGGCAAGTGGAAGCAAATTAACTCTGGTATCAAATGGTAAGTTAGTTGCATTTCCTAGTGGCACTTAGGGGAGTGGGATAGTCAACAGTCCTCTGGCATGGATTGTTATGTTTGGGCAGAATTTGAAGGTGGAAATTAACATTTGATCCTTGTGGATTTTGCAGATTGATTGAAACTGTTGTTTGGTTTGGGTTTGGGTTTTTTTTCCTATGAAGAAAGCCAAATGTCTTAATTTGTATTTGCTCTTGGGAAGAATTTTTTTGGAATAGGATCCCTGAAACGGACTGTCTGATCAGTGACTTTCTCTTGTACTGGTTTGTGTGCAGGCTAAGGAAAGGGCAAAGAGGGAATTACACTGAGTTGTTGGAAACTGGTTCAGCTGGAGGCTCAGCTTTAATCAGATAAAGAAGGGGGGAGATTGGTCCTGTCTAAATAAAACTTTGTATGTAGGCAGAAGCTGTCATAGTGTCCTAAGAACCAAAGCAAATCTGGGAAAATCCTTCCTGACTTAGTGAGAGGGTGGAAAAATGAAAACTGATATCATATCAAGAGTGATTTGTGTAGATTGAAGTATCTTTTGGATCTTTCACACATACTATTGCTGAGCTTTATCTGAGTTATTTATCCATCTGCCGTTGATTTCTTCTTGCTCTACAGAGGGCAAAAGGACTATCACAATGGATGAGAAGTTTTTCACTGGATACAGAAAGACGATAGTTAAGCCTGAGGAAGTCCTTCTCTCAGTTGAAATACCCTACAGCAAGAAGGTAAGTTTGTAGGAAAAGACTTCAGTGTTTGTGGAGCTCAAATGCTGTTATTTGGACGTTGTTTTCAATGTTAGGCACTCTTTCATTTTGAGACTGGACTCCAGGTGGTTACGTGTAGTCCCAGGTGGACCAGGAAGCAAGGAAATTATTTGGTGAAAATCTGGCAACATGCTCTTTTTGACAAGCAAAGGGAGTTGGGCTTTATCATAAAGTATGGTAAGTCCAGGAACTTTCCTAGTGCAAGAAATATGAATTTCACTTCATTGTCTGAAGGTTTTTGAGTGCATTTAATAATGACGAAAGGTGACAAAGTGATGTTCCCAAGGAATAAGTCCTGTTTACAAAATATATAGCAAAGATGCTACCAGTTCCTGAAGAGAAAGATTCTGGAGGTTCCTGCTTCATTTCAGTGAACTGAAATGGGAAAACAAATGGGGAAAAGTGTGTATGGATAAGAGGAAAGTTCAGTTTCTGCATCCTTGACTTGCAAGACTGAAGCCAGAAGGACTGATTATTAGGGCATTTTGGCAATGTGGATTTGCAAATTCAAATGAGCCTGCAAAACTTCCTTCAACTAGAACAATGAACACTTCTGTAGCAGCATGAAGCATAACCGATGCAGAGTATCTAAGAGGTAAACCTCTTTTTTTCTTCCCTTTAGGGTTCAGAACATCGGACTGTATTTTTATGGCTGTGAAGTTATTTACCTTTTTAGGGCTAGGGGGCCTATAGGGATGCTGGGGATGGGCTCTTCATTAGGGACTGTAGTGACAGGACAAGGGGTAACGGGTTGAAACTTAAGCAGGGAAAGTTTAGATTGGATATATGGAAGAAATTATTTGCTGTTAGGGTGGTGAGGCACTGGAATGGGTTGCCCAGGGAGGTTGTGAGTGCTCCATCCCTGGTGGCGTTCAAGGCCAGGTTGGACAGAGTCTTGGGTGCCATAGTTTAGTGTGAGATGTCCCTGCCCATGGCAGGGGGGTTGGAACTGGATGATCCTAAGGTCCTTTCCAACCCTAACTATTCTATGATTCTAAGTTGTAAGATACAGCAATTCACAGTGTAGTGACTCCTTCATTCATATGACAGTCTTATGACAATTTCAGGAGGCAAACTTTTACCAGTAGGGCAGTGGCTTCCTCCCCAGGTTATATGCAGCTCATTGATCTGAAAAACTAAACCAACTTTTGAACTCTCTGCTTCATGGTTCCTTGGCTGATCTTTGCTCATAAACATGAAATCAGGGAGACTAAAGTTCTTCAGGGAACATCAGAAGGTGCTGGCATGTGGCAGGCAAAGTCTTCTGGAACTGTGGTTTGCTCAGAACTGGAAGCAGGGCTGTGTCAGTACACAGATCAATGTTTTTTGTTGTTCATGTTTGTCTAAGACTGATGTTACCTCGTGTGCTGGTGTGACCTATCACACCAAGGTAAGAGTGGCCAAACCCCAGAAATAATAAGACTAAAGATGTTTAGCAGTTTACACATGAAGTGTCACTTGTAGGGGGACTGAGCTCAGGGTAGGCTTTGTCACAGAGAGTGTGGAGTAAGAGAAGAGGCTGCTTTTTCTCTTCTTTGAAAGCTAATTGGTTTAACATTCAGCATGGCAGAATGTCCTCACTGGGAGGATGCTAGTGATGCTCCTCTGCTATTACCTGCTGATTGCCCACTAATTACTTGAATTCAGGAAATGAAACACACCCTTCAGTTACATCTGCAATAACAAGTTCTTGGTGCACAAAAGGGACTTCTTGTGAAACTGTTCTCCTTGCCAACAACAGAGGAGTTGTTCTTTATGATAATGGAAGAACTGCTGTCCACTTCTGGTGAGAAATAATTAATGGAACAGACTGCTGAGCCGTGCAGTCACTTGGCTAAGCTACTGCAGAAGAAACTTGGCAGAAAACTCTCCAGAAGGACCATGCAAAGACATTGGATCTGATTCCTCACTTAGTCTGTAAGATGCCTCAACAGAAATTTGTCATAATCTGCAGAACAAGCAAGGGGGGAAAACTTGACTGTGACTCTGAAAAACTACTGTGACTCCAGGATGACACGATCTCTCGGTGTATACTGGCAGAATGTTAATCTCCTATTTACTGCCACTCTCCATAGGAGAACTGCTAGTTTTATGAGTTGCTGATGCATTTCAAAGAATTTCCTCACTCTTTGGAGACTAGCAGAGGATTCAGGGTGGTTGCAGATAATTGTATTTGTAGTATCACATTGAAATTGGTTTTTATTAATTAGTCTGGTCTATAAACAGGGGAAGCTTAGATTGGATATATGGAGAAAGTTCTTTACTGTAAGGGTGGTGAGGCACTGGAATGGGTTGCCCAGAGAAGTTGTGAATGCTCCATCCCTGGCAGTGTTCAAGGCAAGGTTGAACAAAGCCTTGGGGGAGGCACGGTTTAGTGTGAGGTGTCCCTGCCCATGGCAGGGGGGTTGGAACTAGACGATCTTAAGGTCCTTTCCAACCCTAATGATTCTATGATTCTATGACAATTTGACTTGCTAGATAGATCAAGAAACAATCATACAAAGAATTATCATTTTATGTGGCCACCCCAATATTTGTCACCAGTATCTTGAGACCCAGCCTTCTTCTGGGTGATACGTAAGTTCTCAATTAATAATGAATTCTGCAATAGAAATAGTGCTCTTCAATACTGGTTGCTTGTCAAGAATCAGATATAGCAAATTCTCATCCCCGTAGCATTCTCTCTTTTATGTCTACAGATACACTGTTAAAGGTAGAAAAGTAAGTTAGCAAAGCTATTCATTGTCACAGGATCACAGAAAAGTAGGGTTGAAAGGGACCTCTGGAGACCATCTAATCTAACCCCCATGTTTGTTAAGTCTGACCCTTCACAATCACCAATGTGCAGTGGTCTTTCCTGACAAATCCCTTGTAATGAGACCTTTCTGAAGAATGCCTATAGCAGTTGGAACCTGTGCTCATGCAATTTTTTAGCCTCCTTTACACCCTGTACGAATCAAGGTTTCACAGTAATGCTTTTCAACTTGGATTTTTCTGTGACAGTCTGACAGAGGTGCTGCTGTTCCTAGTGCAGAATCTACTGCCCTGGCTGGGGGGACAGAAAGAAGCACTTGCTTCTTCTCCATACATACACAGTTTTACAAAGTTTTCCCATATCTGCTTTCTGGCTCTATATTGCTTCCAACACTGAAAAAAACCTCCAGTCCCCTCATAATGGCAGTAGAAATCCCTGTGTGACTATTTCTGTAAAACTCCATCTGTACTGGGAAGCTGCTGGTAAAAGACTCTGGCATTACCATCAAAAAGCGCTGCTGGACACTGCTCTTCACTCATCAGCTCCTCATTCACAGTGAGAAACTGCTCAGAGCCTGTCAAGTGTTCGCAGATTCTAGGCTCATCTGCGTGACCAGCTAGTTTCCTCCTAGGCAAAATTGCCTTTGACAGTTTGAAGCTGCTGCCTCTGATTTTTGCTTGTAGGAACAGAATTTTTCCAACATACTGAAATGACAAGTGCAGGAACCCACTGGCAGGCTTTATGGGACTTTTAGACTCTAGGTGGACATAATATAAATGAAGAAAGAAGAAATGAAGGATACAGCTGCTCTGAACATTGTTGTGCAGATGATTTTTTAAAGCAGGCTTGGATATGCATTAAATATGCAGCTCATCCTGACAGAAGTGTCACATTTGCAGTAGCCTACACAATTTCCTCACAGCCACACTAAGAAACTTCAGCCAGGCACCCTAATGTTCACATTCAGTTCATACTTCAAACCAGTGCTCCCTCTACTCAAATACCTTCCTGCTGGCTACTTCTATCTAACACCTTTCCTTTTCAAGACAATTATCAACAGTTTCCAAAAGGAGATTAGTATCTACAGAATCCCCTCCAGCATCTTCAGTAGTTTTCTGCCTAGGCTGTCTCAGATTTCCTCTCAGGTTTCCTAGAGAACAACCCTCCATCTTGCTGCTTCCACCTACCAGTAAAAGGGAGATCTTTTTTTACATTATCTCCTTCCAGAACCACCTTGTTCCAAATCTGAACCTCCTTTAGCACTGGGTCACAGTAAGCCTTCTTTTAGACACCTTGTCTCCCAAATAAAGGCTGGGTTTCATATACTCATATGAGAAGTAAAGAAAGTAAAGAGAAGAATAGAAGAAGGAGCAATCAAATAAACTCAGGCAAAGAAATACAAGCTAATGTGAAGCACTGGTCAGCCCTTGGGTGGAAAGGATGTGAATTTACTTTAGAATACCTGGGGCACTGGCTTTTGAAGTAAATTGTTTCATTTCCTAAAGCAATTCAAGAAGCAATGGAAGATGGGGGCAGAGAAAAAAAAAATCAATCAGAGCTTATATAATGTCACAGTTTGTGCTCACATGTCCCAGAGTAAATCAAAATATGAGGATTTCCATCTATTTATGGATAATTCAAGTGTAAGTGTGTTTAAATTACACCAGATTATAACGTTAATATACAACAGATAGCTGAGAAATAGCTCCATGAAAACAGCCTTCTAAAAATCACAGCCTAATTCCTCATTTTCTCTTTGCATTGTTCATTCAATAAAGATTCTTTCTAACAGTTGCTTTGCAGTTTTGCAATCCCAGAGCATACCTGTTTCCAAAGAAAAAAATCCCCTGTTACTGGTTGGTACATAAACCACTTCCACTCCTCCCAGTATGTCTTTAACTTCTCCAAGACCTTTTCCCTTTGCCTGTGTGGACAGATCTAAAGTCTGGGGAGAGAGGAAAATCTTTCTCCCTTTAAAGGATTAAATTCCTTTGGTTGGATTCAAAATATGCTCTGTTCAGGATCTTATGTGCAGCTTTCCACTGCAGCATCCAAAAGAAATGATCACTGCTCTCATTTCTTTCTACCTGTCTCCTCACAGAGATCCATCACTTTTTCACTATGCACAGGGGACTCTCTGTTCCATTTATATTAAACAATGTATGCTATACCATGAATACTACAGGACCTAGGTTTTCTCTTCCTGGAGAAATGCCTAAGCATATCAGTTGTAGACTATGCTTTATTTTACTCCTATTTTGATTTCAGTATTTTATTTCACTTTATCTCTAAAAAAAGTATTTCTGTACTACAGTCATTCAAGGAGTAAAATACTAGAAGATTTTGTATTTTCAGCTCAGATAATTTTCCCAACTGCTAAGCCTCACTCATTTTTCTTCTTCCATATAATTGTTTTCAGCATTTATAGACTCAGACAAGCAGAATGTCCTGTTCTCTATGTCTTCTCCAAAAAGAGAGACCTTTTTAAACCATCTTCTACTAAGCTTTTGCTTTTCTTTCAGGCTCTTTTTAGAAAGAGCTTGCACTATGTTCTTGGTGCTGTGCTACCCTTGGATAACAGAAAAACACCAAAACAGACATTTCATTTATATGAAATTAGGATGTTGCCTTCAAAAAATGATAGAATGGTCTAGAAGAGAACTTCAGATGTCAGATAGTTCAAGGTGCATTCCCATGACAGATCTAGCCTAATTTCATTCTTCACAGATAATTGTCTAACTTATAATGATGGACCTTCGCAACCTCCCCAGACCAAATATTCAACAGTTTTTATTATCTTATGTCCTAGAAAATTATTCCTGCATTCTAAAATAATCTTTCTTTCTGCTCCTTCTTGCTTTCTGCTCCATCTACCATAAGCCCAAGGAAAAAATTGTTCCCTCCTCTATTTTGTGTCTGAAGACTGAAATATTCCCTTGCAGCTTTCTGCTCTTTGGGCTAAATGCTTTCAGTTATTTCAAATCATCTCACAGGTCATGTTTTTCTGACCTGTGATGCCCTTTTCTGGACTCTCCGATGAATCACTCCTGTCTCAAAGTGTAATAGCCAAAACCTCACACAACTTCCAAGCTGAAGCTTTAGCAATGCTCAACAGAGCAGGAGGATTGCTTCACATGTCTTCCAGGCTATATGTCTTTTATACATCCTAGAAAGATATTTGTCTTCATTTCAACAGCATGACATTGACTCATGTTCAGCTTGTGATCTATCATAACACTTGGATCCTTTTCTGCAGAGTTGCAAGCTCCTAATTTACTTCTCTCTTGTGCTTATCCGGTTGATTATTCCTGCCTTATTGTAGTACCTCACATTTATCCCTACTGAGTTTCACCCAGTTCTTTTCCTAGCAATTCTTCCAATTTGCTGGAATAATTTTGAATTCTTTCCTCCAGCATATTTCAGATCTCACAGTTTGATGTCCCTGGCAAATGTGATACACCCACTCTATATTTACCATCCAGGTCACCTAAGAGAAAACTGAAGAAAAGCAGATCCAAGTCACACTGACACAGCTATCATATCAGTTTAAAGCAGCTTGTGGCTTCTCTGAGGGGCTGGCACATGGATTATGAGCTCTGAACCTTCTGATATTATTTAAAGAAGATCTTTCTGTTCATAAAATCATGTTTACCCGGTTTATAGTCTCCTTCACTGCTATGCCTTGTGCCTCACCAAAGTAAATATTTAAACTAATGTGCAACCACAGCCAAGAATCCTAACTTTTACTTAAAAAAACCCCAAACTCAAATTAAATCTCTTACTCAAATATCTTTTAATAGGTAAAATGAACAAAAGCTGATTCTGTTAGAACTGCTGGAATACTGAAATTAAGAATGGGAAAGATGTGACCAGCTCTCTTCATAGACTTAGGGATATATTAGGAATGTCGTAACTCATTACGCTCGCTGCAGTTACATCAGCAGCACACACTGGAAGGGATGCACCCAATCAGTTAGTTGGTTAAGTGGACTAAATACTTTCTTTGCATTTGCCCTTGACTAAAAGACTCCAGGTTCCTTTCCTCTGAGCTCAAATGCCAGCTGTGGTGGTCACAAGCAGGCACATAAGCAATAGAAAGCCTTTGTATGCATAGGAATAAAGATGATGCGGTATTCCTGCTGACAACAGTGGCTTCACTGTCTCATCTGCCTCTGGCTCTCATTCCAGTAACCATTACTCTAGTCTTCCCAGATTCCTTAACCCAATATGGATGGTTTCCCTGGCACTGTGGCTGAGGCTGTAGCACAGCAGAAAACATGCATGCGAGGAATTAAGCAGCTGGAGGCTGAAGAGGTTGAAATAGGACTTTGTGAATTCATACTGTTTCCCAGTGGGACCCTAGTAATCAATTATTAGCCTCTGGAGTAGCCACTTACTGCTTGCTCTGTGATCATCTCCTGATTCTGGCAGTGTTACCTCTGCTGGAAACCTCAGACCTTTGATTAGATGCAGCAGGAATTCCTCCTTTGTTCTCTAACCTGTATGGAGGAAATATGCAACTAGAGAGAGGCTTTACAAAGACAAGAAAGCATTCAGGGGGAGACAAGGGATTGACAAAACAGCCACCATCACAGCAGTTGTGTATTACTGGCTTATCTCACTGAACATCAGGCAAATTTCCTTCCCTGGGATAGGGGCAAAGGAAAAGGTAAAGAAAAACTGAGAGGAAAAATAAAGTCCTGAATACTTCAGCTTGAAGCTTGGAGCTTGCCCCTCTGCTCTCATGAGACCTCACTTGGAGTACTGTGTGCAGTTCTGGTGTCCTCAATATAAAAAGGACATGGAACTGTTGGAACAAGTCCACAGGAGGCCACGAGGATGATCGGGGCTGGAGCACCTCCCGTATGAAGATAGGCTGAGAAAGTTGGGGCTGTTCAGCCTGGAGAAGAGAAGGCTGCGTGGAGA
>JBCJKH010021004.1:0-10673 GCA_039877255.1 Loriculus beryllinus | reverse complement strand
ACACTGCCAGGGATGGGGCAGCCACAGCTTCTCTGGGCACCCTGTGCCAGCGCCTCAGCACCCTCACAGGGAAGCGCTTCTGCCTTATCTCCAACCTGAACTTCCCATTTCAGTTTGAACCCATCACCCCTTGTCCTAGCGCTGCAGTCCCTGATGAAGAGACACCATGATCCATCACTGCATGAGAGCCCAGTCACACCCCATGGAAGGGCAGGGGCCCTCCCGCCAGTGTAAGGGCAGTGTTAGGGTGTTCTCAGTGTCTGCATTACAGTCATGAAGACCTCATCTACTGCCCTTTCCTCTCCCCCAGCCCCTCGGGTCCAGACCAAGCTGCTCTTTGCCCCCATCCCTGTCCCCACAGTTCCTGTTTGCCATCATGCCACCACAGCAGCATGTTCTGCTTTGTTCTACAGTTCAGGTACATGGCGTGGGAACCCATCCAAAATCAGTTCTGCAGTGATGTTATTGGAGGTCAGACGTGTGCCTGTGGCCCACAGCAGGGTGTCATGCAGAGCAGGTCCTGCGATGGGGGGAAATGGGCCATTGTTTCACCACAGGGGCAAATCTGTATTCCTATTACAGGATACACACAGACACATCACAGAGAGAGGAACCAGGGTGAGCCGCTCTCCTGGACCTCCTCTAAGAGATCCAGTGGCCCCTCTGACTCTTATGGAGCAGAGAAGTGCTAAGCCTTCAAGATAACCCTTAGACAACACGGCTCAAGGTGCTGCCATAGCCACTGATGGACCCTCTGCCCTGGGCCCCAAAATCCAAGCAGGGAGCTGAAAGGAAGCAGGTTCTGCACCAACCACTTGCTCCACTGATGACAACTGTGACCATTGTCAATGCACAGCGAACATGAGGCCCTCTGGAAACCTCCATTTCTGGTATGTGACTACTCTCCTCCTTGTCTCTACATACACAACATTACCAGGTTTACTATGGCTTTATGACACTCTACACACTCAAAAAAGCATTCTTTTGCCTTGCAGTTGTGCCAGCTCTTTATAAATCCTTAATAGAACCTGGAAGAGAACCAGGCCACCTCGACCAGCGTTGTTTGCTGTAGTTTATAGCTTACAACTCCTTGAAAAGCCTTTCCTCCTTCTCGCCAGCCCTTTCTCCCTTCTGAGTCATGCTCGCCAGTGCCTGGAGTCAGCACTTCACCCAAACCAGCTGGAGCTGGTCCCTGCGATGGAGGCAGACACTTACATACAGAGCAGGAACAGCGACCAGCCCCAACCTGCAGCCTTGGCAGAGGGCAGAGCCAATGGGGCTGGTGACAGCACCAGCCAGAAACGCAGATCAAGAGAGAACAGGGAGCAGCAGAGCAGCTCCTGTCCTCCGCCTCCCCCCAAGGCAAGGAGCCGTGTTTGGGACACTCACTGCTCACCTGGGAAACCCGCACCAGGCACAGAAAGGCCCAGCACAGGCCAGGTTGTTCTTTTGCTTTAGTCTCCAGCTCAGGTAAATACCTTGGAAACCCCCCCAGGATCGGTTCTGCAGTGATGCTCTTCGAGGTCAGATGAGATTCCAACTTCCAGCATCAATGGTACAAACCTCAGGGGGAAGAGCTCATAAATATAAAGGTACCCCAGGAATATCTGATTTGATTCCCAAGTCCCATCCACAGTTACTCCCCTTTCCTTTCTCCTTCTCTCCAAAGCAGCTACAAGGCCCCTTTGAGGTCCCTGTCTCCTCTCACTGAGCCAGAGCCTTCCAGACAGCATCTTTTCCACTCAAGGCCAAATGCTTCACTCCATATTCCCATGTTCCCAGGTTCAACGCCTCTGCTCCCTTATGGCTTCTCCATGCAGTCAGTGCTTGGCCTGAGCACTGTACAAGATGTGAGGGAAGGAGGGAAATCCCTCAGGTTGGCTGAGGTAAGGTGGGAAAGCTGCTTTCCCAGGTCATTGTGGCTGCACCAAGGACAGAGTTGCCTACGGAGGTGATGTGCAGGGGGCTTGGAAGGGATCAGGGCAAACCCAACACAGTTCTCAGGCATTAACTGTGGCTGTTCTGAGGGAGGCCAAACACCACCTCTGTAAGGAATGGTTAAGATGGGGAGTTAAAGCTTAACCTGAGTCAGTAAGGAATGCACTGCAGGACAATGAATAATGCAGCATCTACCCTACTTAACCACCCTGGATAAGAGGAGTGAGCTCTGGCCAGGCTGGAAATGTCCAGATGGAGAATGCAGTGGTTACAGCAGCTAAGCAGTCCCAGGGAAGCCAAGAGCCTGGATAACAGCCACCACCATTCCTGAACAGCCCTCACAACCTGCAGATGCTGCCCTACTAACCCACTGCCTCCATGCACTGCAGCACTGAGGCCCGATCCCAATGGAGCTCCACAGGGGAGCCCTCCTGCCCTGGTACCATCAAGGCACTGCACTGCAGAAGGGAACTGATGGTCTCTAGGTAGCGATGGACACCAGACCCACACAGGGCAGCTCCCATCCCCTGCACCCATCTCTGCTCCTGTCGTGTCACCAGCTCTGATGGGACACGGAGGTGCTGCTGCGTTAGAAGGGTTCGTCCTAAAACCTTCCCTCTCTCCCATGTGCTTCCTTCACAACATGCACCTGAGAAGCTCTTCCCGCACGGAAGCCACTTCAGAGATGAGCTTTTCCCACCATCACCTCACATGCTTGAAGCAGCGATCTAGGAGGGAGCTGAGATTAAAGGGACACGTAAAGAGCAAGAGATGAGCAGTCTCGAGGGCCAGGCAGGAGAGGAGCCGCCCTGCTTACTGCTGCCTTTTGATCTGGCAGAGAACCCCACGGAGCTGCCCTTCTCTTTTGATGTGTCAGCCTGCAGCTTGTTCCCTCGCAGGGGGCCTGTTGCGGCACGACTGCTCCTGGCTTGGAGCTGCTGGGGCAACAAACCTGCACTTCAGCATTTTCTGTGTGCTTCACGGGCTCGGGAGCCTCTGGGTTGACCCCAGTGGTGGAGGGGAAGCAAGGAGGGACACCACCCTCACACTAAGTTCTAACTAAATCCTCGTCACTCACGTGGAAGACTCATGGATTGCGAATGCAACAATAAACCAGAAGTAACCATTATGGTATCATGAAGCACCCCATACAGGAAACAGAGCAGAGCATCTGCAGTGCCTGTGTAATCTTTGGCCTTAGATGAAGGGGGGTTTAATCAGTTACAAAGGCGCTTATCTAAAGTGCGTTCTGCTATGGGTGAGCTCCCTCATTACCTCCCCTGCTTCACTGCAAGGGCCCCACACTACAGTGAATGAGGTTAGAAAGCTTTGCCACCTCTTAAAACGCTCTCACTCAAAAGAAACGCAGAGCTCAGTCAAGCCACTCTGTTGAGGATCCAAGGATCAGTTGTGTTTAAGGTTGGGATTAATCCAGGCAGCTGATAAGCACTTCATAAGCCAGACCTACAACTGACTGAGCTCTGTGTGTCCGGGCCCAACAGAGCAGGGCTGCACAGCATTCTGTGTTCAAGGTTGTGATAACTCCAGCAGTTATCACCCCACGTCAGGTTGTGCTTCCCATAGAGCAAGATGAGAGGCCCAAGGAAAGGAGCAGCTTGGCCTGAGATAGGAACCCACACTTCCAACCTCCAGCAAAGGTCTTTCAGACATGAGCACCCCCAGTTCTGTTAGAGCGTTCTGAGCATACCCCAGCCCCAGGGAATGACCCCGAGCTTTCCTCTTCAAACTGGACACCCCTTTGGAGTCCAAACCTAATGGGTGACCTGGCCCTAAGGGACACTCCCACATAATGAAATGCAAGAAACTCAGCTAGATCAATAAGAGAAGCAGTGGCAAAGCTGCTGCCCATAGTGCTCCAAGGGATTCCTGTGTCAGGGCCTGTGGGACACCACCATGTTAACACAAGTGAATCTGATGGGAAAACTGAGGTGCCTGCAACAAAACCCTGAAGACCAAAGAGGGAATGCAATGGCAAGACAGACTTCCCACACACTGCTTATCCGTCTCACAGCTTCTACCCTTGGTCCAGAGAGACCTGAAGAGACCATTCCCACCCAGCCATCACACTTCAGTGTACACGGCTGAGCTGCCTCCACTTCCATAAGCAACGTAAGGAAGGATCCTTTTGATCCCCTCTGACCTCCCCTGACTCCTCACTTCCAAAGCCAAACAGGCCCAGCCTTCAGCACTTGTCCAGAGTGAAACTCAGACCCACACCTTGGTTTGTGGTCACTTTTCCCACCGAGCCCTCCAGCTCTGCCAAAAGGGCTCTTTCCTCCCACCACCACCCCACTGAATGTATCCAGCCTTTGCAAAGAGAACTGGTCGAGCCCTGGGATCAAACAGACCTCGGCTGTTTGGTTTGTGGCTGTTCCTTTCCCAAGTTTCCACACTGCCAGAAGCAGCTGCCCATCTTTCCATGGGTGGACACCTCTCACTTGTCTCCTTTAATTCACAGGCAGCAAAGTGCCAGGAAGAACAAGAAGGAACTTGCCCTCAGCTGAGCAAAGGAAATCCGAAGATCTGCAGCCTCTGCCATAGAAGCTTGTAGGGACAAGTTGCTGGGTTCAAGCTAAAGGAAGATGCTTATGGGTGCAGACACGTTGCTGCCACCTCTCTGTTCCTCAGCTCCATTCCTCCACTCTTGGGCTGGTCACACGTTCTGGGGAAAGTTGAATTAAAGCATTTTTAGACCATGTCACCCTTTAGAAATGCTGATGAGCAGCGTCTGTGAGGCTCTCGTGCTTGTGTGTGTGAAAGGGAAGCTCACACCAGCCATTGCTCAGGCAGCTGTCAGTGTTAATGTGGTGAAATGAAATTGCTGCTCTTTACACACTAAACTCTTCCCCACTGAGCACATCCCTTGTACTCATCTAGCACAAGAATGCAGGAAGCAGCAACTGGCTCTAAGCATAAGCAAGAGTTAAAGCTAAGAACTTAAAATAGCAAAACCAGGAGCTCTCAATGACTCCATCTAAATCTTGCTTCCCACAAGAGCTAGAAGCAACTGCAGAACCATCTCGAAAGTGGAATCTCCAAGTTCTCACCCTTGGCTTTGATGCTGGCTTATACACAACTTGATGCTTCACCTTTTCCCATGCAGGGAAGGGGCAGAGTAAGCTGTGAGTTGCTACACAGCAGTGGCGTGAGGCTTGGTTAGTCAGAACACTTTGAAGGTATGGGACCTAATTACTACCTGAAGTGCTGCAGTGATTATATGAGCAGAGGCACAGCTCACAGCTGATGATACAGCTCAGCTCTGGATTTCACTCTCAAAAGTGCTGTGCAAACACACAGCTAATAGTCTCCAGCAGAAACCTCCCCAGTGTGGGTGGTTATCAAGCTCATTCCATGGCTGGAAGAACCGAGGAGCCCAGCAGCAATCCCAGCCCACAGAGTATGGGAACTCTACTCACACAGACATCCTTGCTTGCTGGATGGGACAGGCCAGCAGCTTGACATCAGTGCCCTGCAACACTCTGGCTCCATTTGGAACTGCTCACTACAGGTGCTCTGTGCAGGCACTGAATTTAGCAGGCTCCTGTGAGCAACGATAGCTGGAGCTTTAAGGGTAGGAAAGAACAAGCAGGATTTCCAAACTAACCCTCCTGTGCTTAGGGAAGCACACAACACGAATGGCCTGGCACATAATGTGCGGGCCAGTACCTACACATGAGCCCAGCCTGATGCCAGTTGCTCCAGGGGAGCACAATTCTCTATCTCCCTACACAGAGAAGTTGTGTCTCGCTTGCTTTACCAGCAGCAACCACCACAAGTCAGCCCCATCCTTGGGACATGGAGGAGAAGAGCAAGTACAGAGGCCTTCCCTTAATCCAGGTGCCCTGAGCTCCACAAGGGTGACCACCACAGCACTCAGCCAGCCAAAGGCATCTCCATTTCAGCAGCCACATGATTTGCAGTTACCAACCAACTGCAAAGTGCTCTCAGCAACAAGGAGTAGAAGTGTTGGGTTTAACCCTCAGCTTTACTTTCATTCTGCCCTACCTTCAGGAGGACTGGGAGCACATTTTAGCCACATTGCAAAATGTAGAGAGAGCAAAGGATGAGAGCCTTACATAGAACTGCAGCCGAGATCCACGGGCTCTGCTCCATCACTGTGCGTAGAGCTGGGTTCCCACCTAAGCTCATCTCCCAACAGCCTCCTGGAGGGCAGCAGCAGCGAGCTGGAAAGGAAAGGAAAGAGGGGGTTATTGTGGTTTCTCCTGCCTGCCAAGGGCCTGACTCCATCTGAGCCCCGCAGTGACCCAAGAGCTGCAGGGAGATTTGTGCTGAGCTTCTTTTGAGCTGTGTTTGGGGCAATATCCAAAGGACAAGAAGCAAAACCCGCTCCTGTGCCAGAGCCAAACGGAGCTGCTTTTGGAGCTGGGCCATTTCTGAGGCAGTGGGACATGGAGATAGAGCAATTCAACAGCACAGACTGGAGAGGCAGATAAGGAGCCATCGTGTTGTTACACACACACTGCAGATCTGTACATGACCAGTGTGTAAGGGCAGGAAAAAGAACTAAAACCCAACCCACAGTCTTTCAACAAGCAGCAGAACCCCCAAGCAGGCACTGCTCCATCCTGCAGTGTGAGAGGGACATAGAACAGGGTCTCTCTGATGGGGAAGGTCATTCTAGATGGGCGCAGGAGCCAGCTCCTGTGCGTTGTAACCTTCCTAGCAACATCTCCTAAAGCAAGGGTGGAAATCCCCAGAGGAAACTGAAAGAACCCCCACGGAGGCCTTTAAACCCCAGCACTGAGCAGCAAAGTCCGGCTCTGGTTTATTAACATTGCAAAATCCAAAGCAAACAGCAACTACTGTTGACAGGAGCCAAGAGCAGCAGCCCAAGGGTGAGACTGGAGGTTGCACGATGCTCCAGTGCCACCAGCTGCACAGCACAGGGAAGAGCACTGAGGAAAGGGGAGCTGCTGTGAGCAACACCCCAAGTGACTGGAGCTTACCCAAGGGTTACAACCAGTGCCAGACGAGGTGCTTAACTCCCAAAGGGATAAATGGCATAGATACGCTGCAGGGAAGCTCAGGCACGTGGAGGAATCCGCAGGGAAATCCATGCCCAAATGGTTCTCCCCTTGCTCCCACAGGGATAACTGAAGTCACACCAGGCTTGGAAGAGGAACCCTCACCACCAGGGAAGACACTTGTGTGCAGCTGACAAGCAGAGGAGCTCTGCTGGGAATCCTCAACACTTCCTATACAGGATACCACTGGGGAAGCTGCATTCACATGGAGAGCCTTAAAAGCCTTTCTGTGACCCTTTAAACACACAACCCATCACATATCTACCCGTGGGTGCCAGTAGCAGTCATTTGGCCAGGCAGAACACACATCCTCTTACCTGAGCTCATTGTGCTTAAGCAAAGCTTTCCCCTCCTTCACTATCATAAGTAAATAACAGGGAAGTCCCATTAAGGACAAGGTAAAACACAATCGAAGTCTCTGCCTCTGCATAGGGGAACTCCTGGGTAAGAGCTCCTCCTGGAGGAGATTCCCCCTCTCGTGTCTTTCTCCAGCACCCAGCTCTGGTGACACAGCGCTTCCATCCAGCACATTCCTGGGCTTCCCTCTCACCTCCCAGCAAGAAGCAGCAGAACCTCGATGTCTGTAGGAGCCAGCAGTTATTACCTGGGTCACAATCTACACACAGTAGTCTACATCACAGTTAAAAGAGATTAAAAGGAGGCTTTTAATCTCTTTAGCCAACACTATAGAAGTGTGACTTCACTTGCCAGCAGAGCTAACAAACCCATGGTATGAATAAAGCCTGTAGGGATATTAAACCAAGGGAAATGAAGTTAAAAGAAGACATTTGTGCTCCAGTTTTCCTTCTTCCTGGATTCTACTGAAGGCAACAGCAAACAGACAAAGCCACAACCCAGTGGAAGCTGTAAAACTTTAACCTTCACCAAACATAACCTCAAGCATAGGAAAGCCTTTATCTGAGCATGGAAGCTCACCACGATGATAAAACCCAGTTACCTGGGACAGCTCAGGCACCAAAACCAGTGAATGAAAGGAAAGGTCAAAAACCCAACACGGGATTTACAGTAACATTGACTTATTTTATTTCAAGGCTCTTACACACAAAGCACTCACTGTGTTACACACACAAGTACAGGCCCTGTCACAGAAATGCCTCACTCCACAGAGAAATCACACTGTGTTACCCAGGGAAGCCAAATCTGCTTCAGTGCATTGAGCACAGATGGACCAGTATCATAGAATCCCACTGGTTTGGGTTGGGAGGGACCTTAAAGCTCCCAGTTCAAACTCCCTGCCATGGGCAGCGACACTTTCCACTAGAGCAGCTTGCTCCAAGCCCCATCCAACCTGGCCTGGAATGTTTCCAAGGATGGAACATCCATCACCACCACTCTGGGCACCCTGTTGACCCCTCCCAAGGGATTCAACTCCCTTGTTCCCAGCTGGTGGCCCAGGTTATGTGTTTTCCAAGGGTATTTTATACAGGAAACATGGCAAGAAACAGAGCAAACAGCGCAATAGAAATGCTCCCTTTCCCTGAGATGCTCTGGGCACGTTCTCTCTCTTCCCCAGCGAGGTCAAGGTCCGGTCCCAGTAGGGATTTAAGGAAGTCCTAGACCTGCCTCTGTGAACAACAAGCACCTCCTTGCCTATGAATTCATCCATGTGAGAGGCCATTTACAGTCACTGCTCCTGCTCCGGAGCCTCCTTCTTCAGAGCACGACTTCTGCCCTCAGGATTTGAGGCACTCGACTTAAAAAGCAAGAGGCTCCTGTCCCAGGAGGTGCTCCCGAAGCAACAGACCAGCTCCATGGCGCAGTCCTCGGTCAGGATCTGGGTGATCCTCTCCACCATGTCCCCGTTGATGGCAAGGGCTCGGAAGTGGTCGAAGTCGCTGCGGCCCAGCCTGCGCAGGCGCCGGGCGGCCGCCCTGTAGCACTTCCAGGGCTGAGGCTCCATCAGCAGGTACGTGCACACGGAGGAGAGGAAGGCCAGGAACTCCACCAGGCCCCTGTCGCCGTGATTCAGGTGGATCCACATGGTCACAGACATGCAAAAACCAATGTCAAAGGTGGAGCGGCCAAACCGGCCCAGGTAGGAGCTCAGGAATGAGTCCCTGGCGCTGGAGTCCATGATGTCCAGCTTGGCAAAGGATATGGAGGCAGGAAAGGGGCTGCACTGCTGAGCCCTCTCGATCAGCACAGGATCAATGTCACAGCACAGCAGGTTCAGATCCTTCCCAGCTGCAGACTCCTCCAGGCTGCCTTTGCTCTCCTGAAGGCCAAGGAGATGCCTGTACAGAGCCACACTTAGCTCCTGCAGGAAGGAAAACAACAGCGGTTCACGGGGCCCACGCTGCTTCCTTACCACATTCCCAGCACGCAGGAGCCCTCTCTCAGCACCAAGGCAGGAGCTTGCCCTCAAAGCTCCAAACAAACTCACCAAGAAGCTCCCTTTCTGCAGCCAAGAGCATCACAGAGCCCTGACCACCAGGAAGTCAACCAGAGATGGGAATTAAACCTGCACCACCTCAAACCTGGGGTTCTGCTCCAAAACCTATGGGTTTAGAAAGAGGAATCCTGCTGGATAAACCCATTCAGCGTGGGGGGTTTAAATGGCTTCCTTAGGAGAGCCTCAGGGCTCCCTGGTGACACTCAGAGCTCTGTATAACGCCTAATTTAGAGTAATAGGTGTCATTTGCTGCTGCTAATGTAAAAGCCATCCCCTGACCATTAGATGTACCAAGAGAGAATTCACACAGGAGCTTCCTTTCGGATTCCCTTCCACAGAGAGCCCCACTGAGTGGAAAGTGGATCCATCTGTTGCTAAAGGAGATCGGATGAAGGTCCTGGATGGCCATAGGAATGAGTGCACAGCCCATAGGAGCAGGCAGAGAGCATCCTCTAGCGGCAAAGCCTCCACATCCCAAAAGAACTGGGCTGGGAATACTTTTCCCTGGCCTGTTCTACAAGTTCACCTGCAATAGGAGCTTCACTTGTCCTTTAGCTAACGCCTCAGGGATGGAGGGAAGCCATGGAAACAGCAGAGCTCCTGTCTGCGACTGCATTCTGAATGAATCTGGATTCCTTAGGCACGAAATTCACACATGGATAATTTCCTTTAAGGAAATTAATTAAGGAAACTAATTCCCTCTAATAATGGGGAAGAGTACAGTTCAATATTGCACCAGCACACACCAGAGCTGCACCTCTGAACCAGCACACAATGAAGTGCGCCCCGAGGGCAAGCCACCAAGTCAAAAAGCTGAAGTAGGTAAAGAAAACGAGCTTTCAGATGGGAGACTGGAGGAGATTTACCAGCCCGGCCACAGAACAGGGTTCAGCTCCAAGTTGTGGCTCATGGACCAGGGATGTGACCCCACAGAACACACAGGGATGTTCTGCAGCCTCAGGCCTGCTCTTAGGGCAGCAGCCGGGGACACGCAGTATCCCAGAGCACTGCAGAGCCTCAGTGGAAAGAGGCCAGACCCAGAACATAGCCCCTAAACCAACACAGAACCCAAGCAGCTCCACTTCATCCCAGCCTTCAGCCTCCTCTCAAAGACCTGTGAGGAGGCTTCCCACACATGGATCATAGAATAGTTCGGGTTGGAAAGGACCTGAAGCTCATTCAGTTCCAACCCCCCTGCCATGGGCAGGGACACCTCACACTAAACCATGGCACCCAAGGCTCTGTCCAACCTGGCC
>JBCJKH010021002.1:31065-51832 GCA_039877255.1 Loriculus beryllinus | reverse complement strand
GGATAAAAAAGGAAAAGCAAAAGGAAAAGCAAGGAAAAGAAAACGGGAACAGGCGCAATCAGGTTTCTTTGGATCAGGGTGTAAAGTGCTGGAAAAAAAAAAAAAAAAAAAAAAAAGAAAAAAGAAAGATATTTGTAAAATTCCAAACTGTTTTCTTAGCCTTAGTGTAAATATTTGTAGAGAAAGCAATTATTGTGCATAAGAATTTTCTGTTGTGCCTGTTTCAGGGGGTTTTGTCAGTGAAATGATTGCTTTTTTGGCTTATCCCTGAATAACTGAGTAGAGGTGATTAAAAACCTTCAAGTCCTTCAAATTTATTGTAATGTAACTATTTTGGAAAGCAGAGTTAATATCAGTATGCTATTTATCCTCCCTGAGAGCTAACATTTCAGACACTACACCAATATATCAATGTCTGATGCAAAGCAGATTGCACTGAAGATGTACAAATGTATACAAGAAGAAAACTGCTTATATTTAATAAAGAACTGACATATAAACATATCTCAATACAATGGCAGAAACGGCTTTGAATTAGCTGGGTTCCTACTGGTTTACTGCGTTGATGTTTTTCTTCTGCATCCCGTATCCAGTGCAGATGGGCACCAACCTAAAGCTCAGTTGTTCCTAAGTGGGGTGGCACATGCAGGACTGACGTTTCCCCCAGCAATGTGCCAGACCAGTTCCTTTTGTGCACATCAGGCTTATATTTTATCCCCAAACGCTTTTTTGCCCCCATGCTGCTGCTGCCCATCCCCAGGCTGGTTGCTGCCTCTCTGTTTCTGCCCTCTCCTAAGTTCTCCTTTCATTCCAAGCACCTCTTCCATATCCTGGGATTACTTAGAGGGACCCTGCATGTTCCCAAAACGCTGTCCTCAAGCTCTTCTTGCCCATTGGCACCTGCCAGGGGACTTGCTGGAGCATCAGTTGTGGATGAAGGTCTGGCTGCCCTGCAATGTCAGGCTTCAGCTCGTGGGATGGGAAGGAATGGCCGTGGGCTGATCTGCTCTCAGTACCCAGAAATTGCTCTGAGTCTGAAAGGCAAGTTCCCTTTTTATCCATTGGTCTGTACAGAAAGCAGAGCTTTTGCCTCTTTTGCACCTCACTGATGCACTCCCTCTGCCCCTGCACTGTGTATTCATATTCAGACGCCTCTGAGATAAGCAAAGATGCAGAAACCTTCTGATTTCCTTGCTAAAATCTTCCATGCTCCACCCAAGGCAAGGGCCATGGGGTGCAGAGCTGAGCTTAGCTGAGCCAAGCCTGGGCAGCCCAACAGCTGGCTGCAGCTGGATCCACGTTGTGCAGCCCCCATGGCTGAGCTTGGGATGTGCATGTTTTCTTCCCTGTCCTTACTCTTCTTTCCAGGGAAGTCCACCCTCTCCCCTCCTCCTTCTCTGCCTTTGATTGTGCATCCATAGTTTGCTGCCGGCAGCAGCCTCCTGCTCTTCCCAGAAACCTTCTCCTGTCTGTTAGCTGCTCCCTCCAGCCGAGTTTAACCACAGCAGTGCCTTATGGCCCAGGAAGATTTCACAATTCCCTCTCCTTTAGCCATGAATGCTTTGTTTGTATCAGCTCTTCCTTATTTTGCACATTGCTCCATCTCTGTGTGGCCACAAACAGTGAATCAGCCATCACCGCCCCCATCTCTGCACCCCTTCACTGTTCCCTATTTCTGTATCCCATCACTGCTCCCTATCTCTGCACCCCTCTTCTATGGGTCCCTGGCATCCTTCCTTGCCCCTGACATTCTGGCTGCGCCCTGAAGAGTGGTGGAGACCTCCAAAGCCTCTACTACCACTGCATCCAGAGAAAACCCTTTCTGCAAGCCCATGTACACAATGCTCAGCCACAGCCTGGAAAGGACAGGCACGACTGTTCCAAACTCACATGTCCAAAACCACGTCTCCCAGGCCAGGCGGTTTTCGCCCTTGGGTGCTGGTGGGAGCCTTCATCCCTGCGACAAAGGTATTAGCGGCGTTAATATTCCAGGCTGTTTCCAGAGGGGATTCCCGTGCCACCTGGTGGACAAAGGGGGCATTTTCCCGTTTTCGTTTCACGGGAGGCGAAGAAGCGCTTGGGAAAGTCCAGTTTTGGGGGGGAATCTGGTTGAGCATCCCGCGATTTAAACTGTGTGCGATGAGAAATGCCATCTTGCGCTATTACCTACCCCGGGGTAAGCCCCAAACCACCCCACAATAATCAAGCATCTCTTTCTTACCCATGGCTGATGTTTATGCATATTAGTGGGGAGTAAAAGCTGTTCAATAATATTTACTACAATCACCTTAACAAGCAAATAACTTTTCCCCTCCCTAAGTTGCAGGATTCATGCTTTTATTTAGGCTTGAGCAACTCTCTTCTGATTTTGAACCGAATGTGCAGTTTGAATCCCTCCTGTGGCCAGACCCAGGCAGGCTGCGAGGGATGGAAGCACTGCTAAAAAAGTCTGTGGAAACAGAAAAATGTAAGTAAATAATAGCGGATATTCCTGGCAAGTGATGGTTTTCATCAATTTATGAACACAAACATCGCAGGAGAAACTCTGCTCCCAGAGATATTTTCGTTCGAGGATTAGAAGTAAATCCCTGAATTGAGGTGCTTAATGAAATGAACCAAAATGGCTTTTGCTCTCAAATCCCTGCAAGAAGTGCCCAAACGGAGCTGCCAAATAGCTGCGAATCATGAATAAATAGTGAGAAAACTGCAATGTGCTCAGAGCAGAAGATGTTAATGCCTGGTGAGGAAATCACCGGTCAGTTTTCCCCCACTAGTAGCACTTTTACATCCTTCTGCTTCAGCCTTCTGAGAGAAACCCTGCCTTTAGTGAAGCCCATGGAAACTTCAGCAGTGATCTGACTTGGGCCAGGATTTTGCCCCAAATCTTTTCATAAACTCAACAAAATCACTACATAAAAATATAGGGCACAGACAAAATTGAGGCCCAGAAGCTGCTGGTAGCTGATGCCGCATGAAACACTATAGAAAATGAAGCATTTCTTTATGTACATAGCCTGAAATCTCTGCGGGTAGAATGGAGCTGAAATCTGGCTTCAACCCTCTAACTGATACCCCGACTGCTGCAAAAAAACTAGCACAAAATCCCTCTGCCAACAATTAGCTCGCACTGTGGTTTTATATCTCACTTGAAAGACGATGTCTTCATAATATCCCATTTAATCTTTCGGGGCACTAACGCATCTTCCCCAGGATGTTCAATTGAACCACTCAAAGCCCTGGCTTTGTTTTCCTAAAATGAAGGGAGAAAAGAGCACAAGTTAAACATATTTTGACTTCAGAATGAGGAAAATCATATATTTTCCTTGGAAAAGAAACAAATTGCTTTTATTTTCTTCAGTGGCAAAACCCATATAACTTAGACTGTGCAGAAACGGAAAGCATAACATAACTCCTTCCCTCTCAGAGATTCAGGTTTCACTGATTCAGAATAACTTGCCCTGACTGAGATGAAACTGAATTTTCATTCAGTTAATTTTAACACCATCTGCAATAGTTAAAAAAATATGGCTAATAATAAATAATTATAATAATAGTGGTAATATTACTACTACTACTACTAATAATAATAAACATGAACATGTTTCACCTAAAAAATGCAGAAACACAGCCTGCAGGATTTCCTCAGCCTTTTAATCTATTTCACCTCCTTGCAAATTGTTGTTTAGTGAAATACTTGCTCCAAGAGCTGTTGGAGGACAAGATCTGCTCTGTGGGGAAGTAGTGGGTGCCACCTCCAGCCTGGTATCTGCTGCATGGCTGTGGTGGTGACAGCACCCGCGATGGGGAGGAGAGCCATCTTCATCCTGTATCATCGTGGTGTGCCCAGCTGGGGACATCACTGCATAGAGAGCCAGGGATAGAGTGGAGACAGGCAGTGAGCTGGAATGGGACGTGGAAGATGGCAGATGGAGAAGGTCAGGAATGACTTCGGACATTTTTGGGGTGGGGGAGCACAAATGGCTTAAGCCAGCTTTATCAGCGTGCTATAAATCGGCAATCAGCAGGGCTGAGATTTGGCAATCAGTCAATGCCGGCTCAAAAATAACCTGGAGAAATGAACCTGGGACTCACTTAAGGTGACCTTTGGAAGGAAGAAAAACAAGTTTAAAAGAAAACAAATGCTTCACAGTGGTGTTTCAAACAGCTCCCTTTAACCGAGGGTGTGTAAGGACATTTTTCCTCTGTGTGTGAGAACTCTTTGTGTTCCTGGAGCTTTGTGGGGACACGACAAACTGGCAGCCCTTGGCTGGCTGTGAATGTCCCACCTGCATGTACAGGGGACCTGTTGTCTCCTGGGAGCTCTTTGATGCCTCCAGTCCAGCCCAGGGAAACCAGGAAAGCAGCTTCACCATATCCTGGGACAATCCAGGGGCATGTGTTAACAAAGAGATGTCTGTCAGTCTCCACTATTTATTCCCTTCCCAAATGAAAGCAGCAGTTGCAGGTATCCCTTAACACAGGTCAATATACAGAGGCGGCTGAAATCCCAACCAAATTCAGCCCCAGGTTTGCATTCCAGTTGAAATTGGTTTGTTGTCTCATGAGAACACAGCAATCACACCAGACTATTGTACAATATAGCTCGGGAGCAGTGGCTGATTTTTACCACCCTGAATCTCCTGTTCTGCTATGGCAGGAATGAATTCCCCACAAAAGCCCAATCCTTCCTCATCTTCCAAGCAGGAGATGCCAGTTTCTTTCCCCCAGACTGTTCTGCTAACAGCCAACTGCCCTTCCAATGCTGCATATGAAGCCCTGCTTCCACCAAGACTCTCCCTTAAACCTAATGAGGAATATGTGAAACGTCTGAAGGAGCTGAAATCACCAGGGATGGTGTGTAGCAGCCCCACTGAGATATCCGGTTCCTGTTATGTGTTTCTTTTCCTTGTATTATCTATATTAAAACTTATAAAATAGATGATTTGTATCAGCTGTCCTGCTTTGTTGTCACTGCCATGTCCCACTAAAATGATAACAAACTGCTTGTCCCCAGTCTTTCCTCCCACAAAATATCCCAGCTATGTGATGAAAAAGGATGCCATTTTATTGCAGGGCTGAACAAAACTGCATAAGAAGCAAAATGAAGGGTCTGGGAGGAGCATGACTCCAAGGAAGCAGAGGAAAAGTTGGTGGAGAAGATGGTAACAGCGAATGCAAAAAGGAATTATGAGCCTGGAAATGTATATAATGTCATTTTGCAACCACAAGTGGGAACCTCATTCCTTCCCCCAATAGAACATAGCCTGTGACACTAAGATTTGAAAGGGCAATTCCCAACTTCTATATGGGATTACGCACTAAAGGATTTTGGGCAGAACTTCCAGTGTTCTCCATGAATTTGGAGACATCTGGTTTACCTGAATTTCCAGGTGCTGGGGAAAAGTATTCCTTGAATGTATCTAATTTCATGAGGTCATGAAGAGTTTTGGATCTGCTCACCCAAATCAGTGTTCCTGATCCTTCCCTGGCGAGCCTTCCCCGAGTCATGTGCATGGCCGGATGACTGCCATCGTGCATTGCTATACAAGAATTCCCTCACTTCTGAACTGGGAATTTTTTCCCGCAGCATCTGATGATGAGGTTTTTAAGGACCAGCACAGTCTGCATTTGTGCATCTGTGAGCTGAAACCCCAGCCTCTGTGTGGTTCATTAGATCAACAGCAGTGTTTCCCAGGCTGCAGAAGCCCCTCTGTACACACTGATTTCAATGCAAATTGAGCCCCAAAACATAAAGTTTTATATGGCTCTGGTCTGGCTCCTCCACCCAGCTTTATGGTGTCCTCCTTTTCAGTGACCACAGTTTTCCTCCAAGTATTTGAGGTGTTTCTATGCCTTCCTCACTTTATTTCTTCTTTCCATCGCTTGTGTTGTGAGGTTGGTACAAGCAAATATAACCTGGGTTTTACAGACTACAAAAAAGAGCCAGATCTGAAGTGCTTTATCCTTGAAGGAAGTGAGGTCAGATCCAGACCTACAGCTCAGGAAAAGCTGTGGATACTGCTCCTTTGCCCAAACCGTTGAGCCAGACCCTGCTTAGCTTTGGTAGTCCCACTGCAGAACTGCTTTTGGAAAGCACTTATCTTCTGAGCTGCAAATACCATGACATTTCAGATGAAATCTCATTAAACAAGAAGAAATATTAAGGAACTTAACAACTTAACACTTCAACAGTGATAAAAACATATTTGTCTTTTATGCAGAAAAGGGCTGACAGCCAAATTCTGTAACTGAGAATGCTTCCTTAAATATAGAACACTGAATGAGCAGCAAAAGGGTCAATACATGTTTTTATGAAAACAAGCAGAAGTGACTGCTGTGTTTATATGACATATGCCTGGAGCTTGGGCATCCCGTCTCATTCCTGTCTTCGGAGGTGATGCAAACTGTCACGCAAAGAAAAAGCTGGAATGTCTGGGTGAAAAGGATATACAGGAATCGATTTCAAGACAATGAAAGTAATATTTAATCATCAGAAAAAGTGCTGGGGTCAGAGCTGTTACCAATGCTACAGTGAGGTTAAACCAAACTGGTGGCAGGGAGGGTTTATTAAGGTGTCTGGCTAAAGACTATCTCCTTGCATGGCTTTGCTGTCCGTTATTAATCATTATTTAAAATCTCAGTACAGCTTTTGTTTCGCCATCTTTCTGTTCTCAGCAACAATTGTACCTGATTATAGACCAATGCTGGCCCTTCTGCAAGCAGAAGGCAATAGGTTTTCCACTTTAATCAGACATTTTTCATTTGCATCTAACTTCCTGTTGAACGTTACTGACTTCAAAGAATTGAAATCCCTGCTTCTGGTTCAACAAGAAAATAGGGCTCTTTTTTCCCAGATAATCAGAAAGAGAATAAGAACTTTCCCTTTTGCCCCCTCCCTCTTTTCTGCATATTTTAGAGAAGTCTTGCTTTGTAGATAAGTTGAAAACCTTTGTCACAATCTCTTTAGTAAAGTCAAGTGCTAAATGCCCCCATGGAATAAAACTCCAATAAAAGGCATAGTTTGTAACTATTCATTTTTGCAACTGTTGGATAAAACCCATACATCTTTCCATGGTGATCCTTTCTTTGCTGGTGACATCCATTTATCCTCTTTCTCCTAAATGCCAAAGCTCTTAAGCAGCTGTAAATGTGCCCCCTTCTATCTTTTTTCCTTTTGCAGCCTTGCAGCTGCCTACCTGTGGAAATCCTGGTCCAAACAATCCTGGTTTTCCTTGCTAGGCAGAGGAGCATTGCCAGGAGCTGATGGAATTTGAAATGAAAACTGCTTGCAGGTCAGCTGGGAATTGCTCTGCAAATTTGTGTTCAGTTGTTGACTGACTCCCTGGATTACAAAGGCAGAGAGGAGAAACCCTGCCTTAATCCCAAATGCAAAACACAGGTGGAAACTATCCAGTAAAATAAGGGTTTGAGGGGTGGCTGGAAAGTTCTGTTTCATCAAATTGCAATTGTTTTTGCATGAACATGTTCGTTTAAAAAGAGAAACCACCCTTTGATAGGGAGGTTTTTCAAATCCAGGATGTATTTTCCTGCCAAAGCCAGAAAAATCAAGGACTGTCATTATTCCTGCACAACAGCCAATACAAGCCACCCGCCAATGTAATTTCCCAGAGATAAAGGGATTTAAGCTTCAGCATTTTCTTCTGCCCTTATATTTCACTTGCAAAATGCCAACCCAACTTGGCATCGCTTTGGACTGGAACCAAAGGTCAAGTCCTGATTTCCATCAAGAAAAGCAATTGCTTTGCAGCCAACCCACTTTGGAGAGGTGCATCGAAGAACAGGAATTAAATTTGCATGCCAGATCATATGGTTCGGAATAAAGAAGGTTCAGTTGTTTCCCTTTGCTCTTCGCAGCAAGAATGCCTCCCAGCAAAGTACCCTGTGTTTGAATTTTAGATCAAAACCATTGCTGTGCATCCAAAGCCATGGCTCAGCCATGCCTGCAAACAGAAAGGAGGCCAAAGGAGAAAACTCTTTAAGACACAAGTCAGAGCGGGGAGGGAGTGGAATAAAAGCTACTGCTTGAAAATCCATTCCAGGGGACGCGAGCCAAAGGCGGGGGAGAGCTTTCTGTAAAGATGCTCGTGCATTGACTTGCTCCTCCAACAGCTCCATCACTTTGAAACACCACAAAGCTGCTTGCAGGGAAGCTGTACCTAAAAGACTGGTCAGCCCTTCATAGAACCCAGAACCTGTGTTTTGAAGCCTCCACATGTAGGAGAGGTGGAGGACAGTTCTGGAGAGCAGCAGAAATAAGCTACATGCTTCAGTTTAATCACAGTCCAGATCTCTCCTTTGCATCTCTCTAAGGTGGTCTCACTTTTCCCTCTGCCCTCCCACTTCCTTCCAGAGGTTTCTTTTAGATGCCTGCTCACTGTAAGCCTTGTCCTGGCAAAGGGCACTGTGGGTTTTGTTTTGACTGGATAATGAGTCGGGAAAAAATGTTTTCAGAGGGAATTTTTCCCTTTGGTGCTTAAAGGGAGCCAAATTATCATATAAAATCATAACATTGCACATCACTCTATGTTTAGAGCCTCTGCTGAATCCTTCGCTGTTGCTGTTCAAACCATGTCTCTCTCCAGATGAGCATACAGTAGGATGGAAAGGGCAAGAGCAAACTTGCTCCTGTGATGAGAACATCTTGACAAGAAGTATCTGGCCACCAGCTATTTGAATAGAGCAAGATGGACATTTCATGGTGCCCTAAACTCCATTTCAGGTGGTATGCTATAAATTGTTTTATAAAGATTTATTAATTTTCAAGCCAGTAGGAAATGAAGAATAGAAATAAAGAAAAAACTGGGAAACTGCAGTTTTGGTCTAGATTAGATGCAAGAAAAGATACAGCTCTTCTCCCCTCCAAACGCCACTGTAGCTTCCTGGACAACACAAATACCTCACTCTTAAATATAACATAAATACAAATCACAATAACACTCTTTGAGTTACCAATTCAGGAAGGGACAAGTAACAGTAATATTCAGAGACCTGTTGGAAGGAGCATTATCCACAAGCTATTTAAATTTCAAGAGCAAGTTGAAATGCTGCAAGCCACTCCATGTCTTCTCCTTGTTTTGGCAGTAAAATTATGGCTACATCCAGTTTTCCTGCAGTATTTCCGTTTCCCATCACCACCACACATGCATGGCAATAACCAAACATTTCAAAAGCAAAAATCCCCCAGCACTTACCAAAGGAAAGATGTTTAACAAACGTTTGGGGTCCAAAGAAGTGGGCACAGCAACAGCACAGGCATGTCCCAGCCCAACCTGCCTTTCCAGGAATGCAGGTTTCCTGCAGAACTGCCCTCCCTGCCTCAGGGCAACACCCCCAGCACCTTTCCTCCTGCCCTGCTCCGTGGTTTTTGTGAGCACAGATTAATGGCACAGACCCGTGCACTGGGCTGTTATTGCTGGGTAAAGCTAATAAAACATTTGACTCACTATGAGGAAGCTTTTCCAACTTGCTACACGCCTGATCTTCAGGGTTACCCGTGTTTGCTTCCTCACCTTTGCGTTGAATGATGTTATTCTAACCTCTTTCATCTTTGGCTTCTGACAGTCTTTTCTGCTTTAAGTATATAGTTATCTTAAGTTGAGCAAGATGTTTCAGGCTACAATAACTGGCTGATGTTTTAAATTGAAATCTCCCTAATATGCGTTCAATTTACATGCACTAAGGCTCTCATTCAATCCGAAATACCAACCAAGTATAAAATAATAGTGACACTTGACATTTTCACAGAGATTTACCACTTCAAAGGGTTCTACAATATAAACCAACGAACTCTGTTCTTATGAGATGGATAAGCAAACACTATTAGGACAGAAAATGGATGAGGAAAGACTGCAAAACTTGCCCAAGGCCAGGCAGGAGCTGGTGTCAGGGCTGGGGTCCTGGCTCTCTCATACCCAAACCACCGGGCAGCTGGTAACTTCAGAAGCTGTGTTTCCAACATAGATGAGTCAGGCAGGTCTACATCCCCAGCAGATGTATGAGAAATTTCGGCAATGGAATTGAATGCTGTCATCCAACAAAACACACCCAGTCCCTGCCTAGCCCTGGGAGCTCCAGGGCATCACGGATGCTGCGGTTCCTATTTCGGAGGTGCCTCTGCACTGGTGATGCGGTTTCAGCACACAGACTGGGGATGGGTGGGATGATGGCCATGGGTAGATCCTGCTTGTCTGGTTTGCCTCCTCGTGGTTCAACCCTACAGATGAATGATACAACTGGTAGGAAGTCCTATGGACTTATTGTCTTTAGTAACAACCTGTGCATCTCTCCATGAGGGTGACTTCAACCTATTTTCTCCTTTGCAAATGGGCCGGGTCCCTCCCTTGTGACACAACTTCATTGGGAGGAGATGGCTTCGGAGCAGCCTGCTCCAGTAGCCTGAATTAGAAACCTGCATGCTGCTTGATGGATGCTGCTATTGTTAACACAAATAAGCGGGTGGATGTCTCATTAATCACAGCCCATAAACCATTTTGACTAACCAAGAAAATATTTCCTCTTTCCTATTCACGCAATAGTTTCTCTGAGCCTTTCAGCCCATTTGTACAGGCTGGAGAATGAGTTGCTACCCGTTATACAGCATGTCCTGCCCTTCCCTTTCTTTGTAAACATGAGCAGCTCAATTCCATGATGTGTTTTGATGAACTGCCAAGAGCCAGCTAATGTACTGTTTGCTGACAAGTATTTGTTATTAATCCAAAAGCACTGAGCTTGTGGGTTGGGATTTTATTCTTTTTTTTTTAATAAATATCAAAACTAAATTAAACAAGGGTGTGGAGATTCCTCAAACGTAGCTACTGTTTATTCCGTGATGAAGTTGCAAATACGCAGCTTCTCCGATTCCAGTAAATTATTGAAGTCATTCTATCCCTTTATCATATTCATTTTCCTACAGATATCATAAAAGCTTAACTGGGTGTCCTGTTCTGATGATCATTTCCATCAATGAGTTAGAATTTTAAGGCAAATACAGGGGGAATAAACCTGTGGCATCACTTCCTTGTACATGTCTTGCTGCTTCAAGTGGCTCCCTGGGACCAGCTGGTGACAACAGGGTGGCAACAGAGAACCCTCAAACTCAACATCTGTGTGACCCGGGAGGAATGTCGCACATCACATAATAGGTCTCTAAGACAAGAATCCACCTTATAATCTCCATGGCTTTTTGGGATGTGCCAGAATCATCCACATCTCATATCCAGAAACAGCTCATGGGAGGGCAGTGTGTGGAGGACAGGAGGCAGAGGGGGAAGACGTGCTTTGAAAGCATTCCCAAGCCAAGCACATTTGAGGTGAGTGTCTCTGTATCAGCCACAGCCACACGTCAGGCTGCAGAGCTCATGGCACCAACAGGCTTGTGCAATGGGACCCCCCACAATGTGGAGCAGAAAGTGCCCCGAGGGCAGATCAATTTTAAGCTTGATGGAAAAAGATGACAACTCTATATGAGCCGAGCAGGCAGAAAACACAGGGGCTTTCATGTCCATGTGCAGGGCACCATTTGCCTTCCAGATTCAGCTGACAGCTTTTGAGGCAGTTCTTTCAGGTGACAAATGACAATAAAGCTCCTATTTACACTGGGTGTTGACTCATCTTAGGTGGAATTATGTACCGAAATAAGTAAATAGCTTCCTATTCAATGTGATCCATACACAGCTATGGGCCAGAGTACAATGCAAAGCTCCTGTATAGACAAGACTCTTGTTTGTTGTGTGCTTTTCTAGGTCACTTAGCACTTTGCTTCATAAACGTGCTTTTTTAGGAGCAAGACTCCTGGTGTGAATGGTCTTTCCCTTGTCCAGAGTATTTCACCCTTAAAAGCTAGCAATGCTATGACTGCTTTTTAATTTGCATTGTAAACACATTAAAGACGAGCTGAGCAAACCAGAATGACTTAGGATGCCTTCTTACATACCTGAGTATGAGGGCTTGTGTGATTTATTTTGTTAGTATCTCCATTTATCTCTAGAGTTTTGGGATTGCTAGGAAAAAACCATCTTGAAATAAGGTTTCCAAGGTAATTGCATTTCAGATGGTGCAATTGCCAGCCTCTACATGTGCACCTAGGGTTTTGATAGTTCTGGTTTGTGTTGGTCTAAATAGTAGCCATTTTTTCTTTTGATTCTCAAAGGATTATGGAGAAGCAGCACCCTACTTAGCTGACAGACTACCTGCGGTATTTTGGGTGACCTACTCTGTATGATGGCCCATGTAAAATCCAGGTTGGTTGATCATTATCTCTAGAAGCTGTAAGAGATCCAGTGTTGTGGTTTTCCATATACAGAAACTGTCCTCACCTAAAAAATGATGTTTCTGTTCCCAGAATTTTCTGGACCAGCCAAGTCTTCAACTTTCTTTGTAAACAATGATAAAGGCCTTGCAATAGTTAGAGAATCACAGCGAGTAGAAGTTGTATCAAAGGTGGTTAAAAAATGCAGTTTCTTAGTTCTTGGCACTGGAACTTGAAGCAGTGGTAGGAATGTATCTGAGGATTTAAGAATGTAAGACAAATTTCTTCCTCCATTAGATTCTTCCAAGAGTGACTGTAATAACTCACCCAGTGTGTGCAGAGTAAGTCATTATCGAGTTAGCATCCAGCCAAAGGGGCATGACCGCCAGCTCTTAATTCTGTTTCCTTTATGATTGTAGACTTGACTTGAAAGTTCCCAGCATCTCCAGGCTGCCTGGAAATTTTAGCACTTGGAGAAGAGGAAGGGTTGAGGAGGGGGTTTGAAGAGGCTTGTCATGATGAGGTGTACAAGGACAGGGAGCATCCCCTCGTAACCCTAAGCCTTGTGCTGCATGGCTCCTCTTGCCTTTTCTTATCTTGCATTATTAGTGTTCATGTTTAACTGTTCAATCTCCCAAAGCAATCCCAGGTCTTCCAGCACTGTTTCAGGATCATGTCCCACCACTATTGCTAAGAGGAAACTTTTCAGTCTCAGGAATCTGTGTTTCTGTGCAGAGAAGATCATACCTGCATGTCTGATACATACACAAATGCACATACACCTCTGCCGGAAGACAATAACCATTGTCTTCTGTTGCTGGAGAGGAAAAGAGAAGTAGGGGAAGGTGTTGCAGTTCTCCAGAGTGCAAAGTGACCTACAGCCCCTCAGTGGGAGGCATGAAGTTATGTAGCTCATTAAACCTTAAAAAAGCAAGGAGAGAAGCTGCTTCCAATTATCAGGATGAAAATTAATGAAATAAAAACTACAGACAGGCTGCAGAATTATGCAATAAAAAGGGCTTTGCTGGCATTAACAAGGCGGTGTGTAATATTTGTGTGGTTCTAGCTCAGCCTTGGCTTGAACACGTGGTGATTCCGCACATAAAATGTATCCAAATTAATGAATTAAAAATCCTTGATAATCCCACACAATTTTCTGTTCCTAGTTCAGTATTATTAGTTGGGAAACCTTTTGAAAAAGGGAAAATGAGGTTGTGATCTGTTGTCTGAGAAAATAACCTCTTTGTTAGTACCAAAAGAGTCTTGTGTGGAATGGCTGGCCTGATTCATGGCAAAGCTCAACTTTCTAGTGGGGAACAAAGGCCTAACGTAGCAATAGCTGCATATAACAGGCTCCAGAAGAGACCTACAATTTGGTGGATGTGAGACTGGAATAAAGTGAGTATGGTAATGAATATACATGAGAAAATGTGCCTTTAACAATAGGAACAGTCTTGCTAAAAGGCTCCATATCATCCCACAAAGAATATCTTCCACGATGTTAGCTCTGCCTTGGGATACCAAGAGTGTAACCATATTAGTCCACATCTAAAATCAATCTAGTGCACTCTGTTATAACCAGAAGTAATAGCCTTTAACAGATTAGTGCAAAATTTAATGGACTGCATGAACTTATGAAGAAAATATTGTTTTTTCCTCTAAAATCCCAGGCCACCCCTTCCTTTCCACTTTCTTTCTCCCCATTCCTATAGAAGGACACAATAGTCCTTCTTAGGCAGCTGGGTGAAGAAGTGTTCCTTTGCTTTGCAAACTCCATAAATGTAGCCTTTGTTTCTGTTGCAGTGATGTTGTTTGATCCAGAAAGCGTTCAGCAAGGGCTGAAGAGCCTGCTGGCCTGGTAAGCAGGACACAGTGAAAGTAGTATCCATGAAAACATGTTAGTGAGATCACTGTTCCTGTGAATGTAGATGCAGAATCTCCAGAGAGGGGAGAATGTTGCAATCTAAACATTTATATATAAATAAAAAAAAAGGAACATCATTTGCTTAGACATAAATTAGCTCCTATGAGACAGATTTATTGCAGTATGGAATGTTTTAATGAGAAGAGGAGGTTCCACAATCATAGAATACATTTTGCATCAAAATGTTTGATACATAAATAACGTTTGGGTGAAATTCTCAACCCCCTCAATATTTAGCACTTAACTGGGGACTGGGAAGGAATTCGAGGAAGAGGGATGTGTAAATTGGTGTTTTCAGTTAAATTCTGAGCCCTCTGAAGCCTGACGTCAGGTTTACGCACGGAAGCTGTGCTGGGATGCCTGCAGCGGGGCAGGGAGAGGTGAGAGCTGAGGGCTGAAAGGCTCACAGAAGTGATGTTTGTGGGGAGCAGCTCTGCCTCTCGCCTTCCTTCAAGCAAAGCCCTTTCTATGCCTGGTTCTGGGGATAATGGAGATGACAGGACCACAACTTCACCCCTTTTTTTTCACCCCCTGCTACCTCAAAGTCCCATATTTCACACGTATCTAAACTGTTCGGTCTAACAGCGATTATTATTGCTATAGGAATCAACACCAGGCTCCCTAAATTCTGATTCTGAAAAAGAAGGTAAAATTCAAAGCTGATAGATCAGTCCCCAGCTGTGTGGTGGTGTTGGAGAGTCAGTTCCCAAACGGCAAACAGGAGGATTTTTCCTATTTCATATTAGCCATGAGTTTAACATCCTCTGTAAGCAAATGCTAATGTGGATTCAAAGTAATGAGCTGGGTACTGAGCTGAGCACATCTTATTTCTAGCCTTGCACTTCTGCCAGGAGCAACTTCTCTTTGTTAACTTCTGATTGAAAGATGACAACAGCAGCTCCCAAAACTCTTCCTCCTGGTCTGATTTGATGACATGCACATGAATAGGAAATGGGGGGTGGAGGAGAGGGGGGGGGCGGAGGGAGAAAGAATTGTGATGTTATGATGTTGTTCTGATTCATTCACTGAGAAATTAGAAATAGAATACGGAGGGATTTGGATTTGAGCAACTCAGATTTTGACGCTTGTGACAATGGGTATTTTTTAGATCTTCTTTGCATAAATATAGACAATGAGCCATGGATTTAGGGGCTTGAGCTGTTTTTCACACCAAGCACAACTGCAGGGGAGGGATGTTGAGCATTGGCATTGGGGATACCCTTTGGCTGGGGCTGAAGGCTTAATGTTTGAGAGCAGAAAGCACGTGTTCAAGGTGTGAGTCCCTTTTCCCACCTCTGAGAACTCAGCAGAGGTTTGGGGGGCAGCAATGGCAGAAGCAGTGTGGTGATTTCCACAGGTATTGCCAGCTCTGTCCCAAGATCCAAGATCTTCAGCTCCTGGGTTCAGTGCTGTCATCTCTATCCTGGTTCTTAGCTGATTTTCCTGGTGTGATGCCCTGAGCACCTGCTGAGGACATGGCCTTTGAAGACATCATCCCAAGAGAGTTTGTGCTGAAATCAATGGGATGCTGGCTCTAGTGAAGGCAGCGGGATGAGGAGGAAACTGCTGCTCCTTCTGTCCTCAGGGGTTTTCCTCATCTGGCTTTCCCAGAAGAAACATTCCCACTCCTCCAGGATAAGGAAAAATGCTGACAGAGTCAAAGCTGGAAATTGCATACGTTTAGGTGTTTAACTGCCAAAAGTGAGGAGAGAAATGGAAAAAACCTATGACATTACTGGGACAAGAACTCAGAACTTGTGCCTGCCTGCCTGGCTCTGAAGAATATGAATTATTATTTGACTATGTAACCTAAGTATTCTCTCTAGGATGCTCAGAAAGATTCTAATGGTCGTTATGTGTTTCCAAACCCATGGTGAAGAGGAAAGCATGTACATAGAGCTTATTTCATGATTATTAAGAAACACAATGCTGTATCAGGTTAAAGAAATGAGCATGCAATATCTCCAAAAAGTATTTTAAGCTCAGCCACAGCAGTTCTTTGAGTTATCTTGCACATAAAATTCATTTATTCTTAATACTAAGCACAAACCAATGTATTTCAAGCAGTAGGGATAGTAGTTAAAGAAGCAGAACATCTCTTACATGTATACAAGGCAGTAGTGCATGCAAACCCCACTGTGGGAGATGTGCCAGTGTGGGACAAGCGATGCAAAGGCTGATGCAGGTGACAGAGAGGGTGCAAAGATGACTTCGAGGGACACCTTGGCACTGTCTGCCTGGATTTTCTTTGGTACTCTTTAAAGGTATAAATCCTGGTATTTTTAGCCTGTTTTTTTTTTTTTTTTCTTCTTCCTTACATTTCACCATCTTTCACTGCTACAGATAAAAACACGAGTGTTTTATTCAAGAGTGTTATCTTAAATAGCACAGTACCTGGAGGAAAGCTACGGTGTTCAGTTTTGATGTATATAAACTAGGGGAGGGGGAGAAAAGTAACCTCTTTCCTGGGCTGATAAAGAAATTTCTAGCAGTTTGGGGAAAACAAGGAATATTGAAGCCTGACCTCGAATTTGTTGAGGTTTTCCACAAGAAAAGGTCGTGTTTAAACAGTGTAAATGCCTCATCTTTCTAGGAAAAGCTGTTTTCACCTAATTCATAACATGTTTGCAGTTCTTATGTTGGTAATGAACTGCACTGATTTTGCTGTGTAAGTAATAAATTCACTGACTAAATCTGGCAAAAATAGCAAGCCTGGCCAAATTTGCAAGATCTTGGGCAAGTCATGAAACCCATCAATCCTGGCATTCGAAAGTTTACAAAGCAAAACTTTGTTTTACACGAGTGCTGTTCTCATAATTTATACATTTCATTTAACATTTCTTTTGCTTAATAAGTATATAATTCATACAGGGCAGAAATGAAATTGTACCACACTTGGTTTCAATTTTGCAGTTCCTATTAGGGGAGTTTAATGCTCTCCTATTATTGCTACAGAGTTTTTTCCAGTGCTTTTGGTCCTTATCATGCATGTGTTGGTCAGCTTAGATGAAAAGCCACGCTGCACACATTAAACCTTTAGCAATGCCACCAAATTAATCAATTCCTACTTTCTGACTACTCAACCTACCCTAAGGTGAAGGAAACATGATCCACTGAGGATCATCGTGCAATTAAAACAGTTCTCTATGAATCAGCATGACAATGCAGGTGCTAAGCAAGCATCTGTTCAATTAAGTTGGTTTAGCAGTTTTGGGACAAGTCTATTTTGCTTTCTTTTTTTTCAGATCATTAAGCTTACACTTAATGCTGGAAGCAAACAATAGCTCATTAGTGGATTAGGGGTAATTACCAACAGCAGTCATTATTCCTAAGGCTTAATGGTCCAATTTGCTGCTGTAATAGTACCCCGGTATTGTGGTGCTCCAGCAGAAAAGCTGGGGGTGCTGGAATGAGCCATTGCCTTGAAGGCCCTGGAAACAACCGAGCAATCCCACCCCTTCTCAGGACATGGCACCATGGGGAGGATGGGGCCTTGCTGCCAGGTGGGGGGTCCCATCAGCTCCATTTTGGGAGCTGGGTTCAAGCAGTAGAACACCCACTTGGGGCATCTGCCTGTTCCCAAAGCTGCTCAGATCACTGTCCATAGACAAATTCATAGGGAAAGGGAGGGACACCACACTCTGTGCCCTCTGGTCCAGCTGGCACTGCCCCACCTGGAGCACCTCTTGGCCTTTCCTCCCCAGAGATGCCCAGGGGTGTTTTGAACACTGTTCTCATTCTGAGCAGAGACTGAGAGCTGACGTCTGGTGCAAAATCTTTTATGAAGCTCTGTAAGGTACCAGCTTAGCTAAAATTTTCCAGGCATCTTGGTCTGCCTGCAGGTCTCAGCATCTCCATCCTCTTTACAGTCCATGGGCAGGGGTTGAGCAGAGAAATAAAGGAACCTGAGTGCAGAGGACTGAAGAAACCATTAGAAAAGTCAAAGTATGCATAATTGTAGTCGTGTTTGCAAGCAGAGTAAAATGATATTGACAGCTATGTTTTTATTTCCAGCATTATATTCTCAGTCACACATTTCAACCTAGAGTGCCGTATCATTTTTCTGCTTTTAGGAAGGGGATTAAGGAAGCAAAAAAAAGACATAATGCTATAGTGGAGTTAAGTGCCACTTCTTCAGGCTACTGTCAAATCTTCTAATTTGGAATAATTGCCAGTGTCAGGTTTGGGGAAGGAGTTTGATGCAAATTGCCTCGATTTGTGCTCATCCTGGAAGAACAGAAAAACAGTGTTAGAAGGTAGAGGACTGAATAGGCATCACCAGGAAAATACTGTTTAAGCAGCCTTGCTTTTATATGCAAGACTGTATTTTCTTTCCATTTTTCTTCATGTCATTCAGATCTGGGCAAATCCTGCTCATGCTGAGACCAATGGTGACTTCTCATTTATTTTAATAGCCCAGCCAGTAGATCCCCTCTTAGCAGGAGGTCTTGTGGCTCGCTAAGCATTGTATTCATTACTAGATATAATCATTTAAAAAGCAGGGAAAAGCTAACCAGACTTATTTGTAGCTCCATGCAGGGAAAAGGCAAACCATCTTCTGCAAGCACACTCAAAAGACGTTTGGGGGAACCCATCTGGATTAAGTCCAGCCTTGTAGTTCCATCTTGGTGTCCTGAAAAGCCTTAGCAGTGATATCTGTGTTGCTGGGTGGTACAAGTGAGGATGATGGAAGTTTTTAAGGGAATGTGTCCACTTCAGTCAGAAGCGACAGCTGATGCGGAGCAAGAGATGCCCAGGCTGGAGCAGGGAAAGGAGCCAGTCTGGCTTTGGCCTGCTGTCATCTCCCATCCATTTTCTTGCTTGCATCTGCAACTCATCTAAATTTTTAATTTAGAAATTTCTTTTTGATGGGGAAAAAATGTCCTTCTCAGAAGCATTTGTGTACTTTTAGTGAATGGAATCCAAAACCCAAACCCCATAAAAACTTGAAAATAATCAACCCACTCTCTTGGAACACGACTCAGAAAACAGAGCATTTTTTATTTCTTTCCATTTTGTGTGCATAAAAAACTATGCCTCGTTTTTCCCTCTTTGCAATTTCTTTTGAGTTATGGGAGCAGTTTTTGTCCATGCATTGAAATAAATCACCGCCATAAAAATCACAGTGTATTGCCTTCTCCACTTGGAAAATGGCCTTTAGATCCTGGCACCATCACACATGCTGTGATAGGAATCCAAGTAGGTGCTTTTGCATTAGAGGTTTTTGCAAACATGTCCAAATATTGCTGCCCCATTCTTATCCCTAAATCGTGGGAGACATCAGATAGCATCAATGATTCTAAGTGTTCCCATCATTAATATGCCACATGGGGATGACAGGATGAGAAGTTTGATCCTGATCCGTTCCCAAGTGAGCACCTCTGCTCCTCCACCCAAGGATGCTGGTGCTTCACGGCACCAATGTGACCTGATGGTTAATGGAAACATCCTCTTCAGTTGTAATTGTCTTTAATCATGGCAATATCTGATACATGGCTGAGCCATGCACTGGCTGAAGCAGCAGCCAAAACACTCCTGGACATACACAGCCATCGAGTGGGTTTTGAGAAGCGACTGCTTGTGGCATGCAGGTGGGTCTGAGCAACCCAAGAGTCACCACAGCAGCTGATACATGGCCTCACCAGTGACATGGGAAAAAATGTGCCAAACTCGATGGAGCCTGTTGCTTTGAGAGGTTCCTAGGTTTGAGCACAGTTTGTGATGAGGTAGAATTGATGGCCAGTCAGACTCGTAAGGGTATGGTTTCAGCAGCAGCACACATAAGCATCTTCTGCTCTATTGCCAGCACTCAATTCCCATCTCAATGCTAAATACTAATGACTACTGGAGAGGCTGAGCAAGTAACAAGTCCTTCAAGTGGTTCGTTACTCTGTAAGAGTTAGAGATGCACTAGGAGTAACTGGATGCCAAAGGATCTGAGAAGGACTTTGCGCTTGTGATCAAAGCTATGTTTCCCAAAGGTCTGAGGGCTGAAAGTGCTGGACACCCTATGCAAAGGATATCCATGTTACCATGCCTGCTGGCAAGGGAGTGATGAATGCGAAGGAGTGATAAGTGGGCAGGATGGGGCTGCTCTTACGTCATGTGGAATTTAATAAGCAATAAAATCAGGTTTGCCAGAAAATATATTTACAGATTATTCAATTGCATCATTGCAATTATTATGAGTTATATTACAGCAACACTGAAGGGGTCCAAGTGAAGCCCCGCTCTGTGTGTGTAGCTTAAATATATCAGGAGAGGTTGTTTCTGCACTACAGTTAGTCATCTAAACTGAAAAAAATAAGTCAAGCAATTGACCAAACTTAATAGGAAATTAATAGATACTGAGCTCAATTTATTGTTATGATCAGTAAATAATTAATTTCTTATTAACAGATACTGAGATCTGTATCGAAGTCACTCAAATCAAGCCCCAGGATCTAGCAGATGTTGCTGTATTCCCATTTGTTTATCCTGTGTTAGCTTTCCACTATAAGCGTGCCCTACATTTTACCAAACCGTGCAACACTCGTAGTGTTTTGTGGGTTGCTCATCTAAATAGTCCCTTGTTA